>CM033476.1:91119554-91245799 GCA_019447015.1 Hymenochirus boettgeri
AGCTTAACACATTTCATTAAAAATACTAAAAGATAAACTAGTGCAAACATTTTTTTTCTATACCAAACTTTTTGTGCAGTTTCAAGTATATTAGCTGTGATTACTGCTGTTGTCTCATTAACCTGTTCTCAAAACATCTAGAATTACTGATAAATAATTTAATTTATCACCACTTCAATTCCGTAAACTACGCATAAAGACAACCAAACCCATACATAATCTCTTTAACTGAAAAGTTCTTTTTTAACTAAATTATCATATGGCAGTTTGTATAGAATACAGTACTATTAATAAACATTCAACCCAATTTTTACTAACTTCATTAGTAAATTTAGCTAACGTAATTTCTCCTAATACCTCCTCTGTAAAGTGTGTATCACGATCCGATTCAATAGCTTCAGGAATCGAGTATCGACATACCACTTCACACAAGTAACTTCTCATATACCAAACATACTCATAAATTTTAACTTTTGGCTACTGGGTGTTATTACTTGAATTCTCTGAAATGGGTACTCTGACTTGGGAGAATGTCTACCTTGAACCTTGACTACCTGACCAGGATCATGATGTAAACAGATCAGACAACAAGAAACAAACTTCATAACAAATGCTGGAAACCCTGGGGCTACCCAATTTCTCTGAACTATAGCAGCCATTGCATTTTTACCTGCATGTGTGGGCCCGTGAGTTAGCCGAGTCATCATAGGATAGAGGACTTTAGGTAAACAGTAGACTAGGCCATTTCTTCATATATTGTCATCCTCCAATTTTGCACCGAATTCTGCCCATTTGGCCTTTTCTTGAGCCGGGGCCTGTTCCTGCATCTTAGCAAAGACTTGCATGTCCACTGACCCCTTGCTTGGCTCACTGCATGGCTCCTTGGCCAGCATTATTGGGAGGAGAGCTGCTTCCTTGACCTTTTTGTCTGCAAATGCATTACCTTGTACCTCAAGAGTCTTATCCTTCGTATGGGCCTTTACATTAACAATGACTTCTTCAGCAGGGAGTTGGTGAGCAGTAAAAATATAATTCACTAACTTAACATTTCTGATTGGCTTACCCATTGACATCATAGCATTTCTCGCCTTCCAAATAGGCAGGTAGTCATATGCTATGCCAAACGCATAACGGCTATCTGTCCAAAAAGTGGCACATTTACCATCCGCCAGAGTACCAATCAGGTCCTTCAACTCTGCTTCCTGTGCTGACATCTGTGGGGGAAGACTTTCTTGTAAACATCTTTGTTATTTACCCCAGCAAAACCAGTGTATTTCCCACCTTCAATACAGTACCTAGAACATCTATAAACATTTCTAAATCATTTACAAAAATGTTTTTCATTTTGCATAAGGTCAAAACTGTTATGTTCCATACTCCCTTTATCAGAAAACTCTGAAGAATATTACATTTTCATTGCAGTACTATCGTTTTTCTTTACTTGCCTTGCTTCCCATAATAGACAAATAACATTTTAAACTAACAATTTTCTTGTATTTCTTATACCCTTAATGAATACTGAGGTAGTCTAGGAACTACCTTTCCTGGCTTCATTTTAACTTCCACAGAGGGTGTAGTCAAAGTACCTGTATCATACCTGCTGGTAACCCACAATGATTCAGGAATTCCTTCAAATTCCATGACAGCTACCATAGCATTAAAAGCTGTATCAGTAACTTGGTAACTCTGTCCTCTGTGAATTCAGTACATTCAATTTGTAACAAAATATATATTCCTAATTAATTTATTTTACAATATCCAATACCAAAACTAATATAGTTACCATAGTTCCAATCCATTGCCTACTTGAATTGTAATAGGTTTACTTTATTTTGTTTTTGTGTACCATGCAAACCTATACCCATAGCTTCTCTATCATTCAATCATTTTTCAGGGACTTCCTTTTAAACTTAAAACATTCTTCACCACCCCTGTGTCCACTATACATTCAACCTTATTAAGTGGAGATTCCTGCAATCACAATTTAACAACATCTTCTGCATTAGAATTAGAAGTTGATCTTTCACAGCATAACTGGACACAGGTTGACCCTCCCTATAAATAACATTCTGTCTGTTGTGTGCGTGATATAGATGGATACTTATCTGCCAGGCAATACCTTCCAATGTGCCCTATTTTGTGATACTGAAAACATTCAACTATTGACCAATTCTTTAATTTCTTTTTGAACCCATATTTTTTTTTTTACCTGTTGGTTTTCTTCCAGATTTTCATCTTACACACCCATTACTTTGTGAACCATAGGATTGTCAAATTTAAGATTAATGCCATTACACTCTCTTCCATTTTTCAACCTTCTGATCTACATCCCATTAATACATACATATATATTTACTTTTACCCTTTAGAAGACTTCTTCTGAACTGAAACTGATCTTTTTTCTCTTTACCTGGTTCCTTTTTTTTTTTTAAATATTAAGTTAAATATTGAAGCCCAAGTATTACTTAATTTCCCAGATAACCATTCTTTTAAAATAAAGTATTTAATTTATTCTCACCAATTGACCAGTCTGAGACCAGGGCTGATACCATTAAATATAAAACTTAAAACGTAATTCCCACTGTTCCCATACCTGCTGTATCGTTATAGGAAATACTGTTACCTGAACTTTTAACACCAGCAGGAGAAAAAACAGAGTCATAATACATAGAAAGGTAAACGACACTTGGTAGTGGAGGATATACGTTTGTTATTCCAGCAGATGTTTGAGGTATTACGTTGTACAAAGGACTCTGTGAGATAACAGGTTACACGTTATAGCAAACTTATTTAGCAGTTGCTCCCTTGGATTGAGGTTTTACCCATGCTTGAACCCTTTGTGCAAGGCAATATCACTATTAATATTTCGCTCCACCCTTAACACTTTCATTTCTTTGCACCAATAGATGTGTTTCTGCATTTGTTCGATCACATTCCTATTTCCATCATATAACCAAATCTCTTAGTGTAGGATATCTGAAAAGTGCAGTTTCTTATTTCATTTACTAATTTTGCTATTTGAAATTGCTTCTTGCTATCCCTTCATGTTCTTTTTCTAACATACATTCTTACTCTTGTACCTTTTCTACTTGTGCTTCAATTACCTGTTTTTGTGTTTTTTTTCTTACTGGCACTTCTTTACCAAAAACTGATATAATGGAGTCACTTCTTTACACTTTTTGTGGTATAATTCCCACCAATGCATATGAACCCTGTGTAACCATTTCCAATCATAATCAGGATTATCGTCTAAAATACTATCGTCAGGCCAGCTGACAGTTAATCTTCCCTGCTTAGTGTACCTATACTGTCCACCATAAAAACATTCAACAATACACATTCTTACTGAGATCCTTCAGTGGTTCTGTAGCCCTATGCCAGTGAGTCTCTTCCATCCATTCAACTGCAGTTTTCCCTGGGACCTCAGATTCAGACTCTTTCTGAATCTTGGAATGTGAACCCTTGTTTCCCATTCCAGAGCCGTTCATGTAACGTACTCACAACACTTGTGTCCCTGGTGTACCGTATACACCCACACTTGAAAACAGACCAGTTGTAACTCACGCACTACTCCGAATTCACTGTTGGAAACTCAGCAACAAATTCACTAATACAATGTCTCTATTGGACAGCTATATGTACACTTTTAATATGTATTGATTTGTGATCAATCTTAAACCAGTGCTTGTATCTCTCCAACTACACTTGAAATGTTACAAACATCACAGGCACAAGTCAAACATTAAACCAGAATCAATCAATATTACTTCACTTTAGATATCTACTGTATATGCATTAGAGGTTCATAAACACAACCAAATAGAACATATTCATATCGTAATAGCACATAGATATATCATACTGTTATAACTCTCAACACCCAATAGTTCTTACACTTAATTATCTGCAATGGAAAATCCCCATAACAAGCAAATCACCTGAAACATACCAGTAAATATACCATAAACAAGAGTTTCCCTTTACACACAATTAATAGGTTTTTTTTCTTATTCTTAAACAACAAAGAACCACTTGAAACACTTTCCACCATAGCAAAAGATTAGTACTTTTCAAATAATAAAACAATAATTAGACAAACCAGTGCTATCGATAGACTTAAACAGACACAAACATACAATGCCCAGCAACTGAGGTCCGTAGCTGAAGCTTATGACTCAACTAGACCAGACAGTGCCACAATGCAATCCAGCAAGCGTGAAACCCCCTTGGTAAGCAAACAGAAGAGGCTCCCCATCAGCCGGCTAGGGGTGTCTCCAGTTGCTGCATTGCAGTCGCTGAGGAGCTGGTCCAGATAATTCACGTTGTTCAGGTCCCATCTGGGGGGCCAAAAATGTCAAGGTAAAATAATATACATTCAAATAGATGTCAGTCACTAGGCCGAAATATCACATATATCACAGCTGTGAAAGAACAGAACACAAGACACTGGAGTCTCTTGAGATAGAACTGTTCTGCTTTATTGTTACATTGTAAGATTATTTATACCATTTGCAATAACTAGCATATGTCATTATTAATTAGTTACATAAAATGTAATCACATATAGTCATGTGATTACATTTACCCAATAAATGGTTAGAATTTAGCTCCAGATCACTGAGAGTTAAAACGCTGTTTCCCTTATTCATCAGTTCCAACTTGGACTTTGGTGGACTTGTCCAACTTTTATTATCTTATTATTCTATTGTGGTCATTTATGACTATGACGGTTACTCTTATCAAACTTGACAACTCACAAATGTCACTACAACCTGCTAAACAGGGTCAGGGAAACATTATTCTTTAATTAACTGCTTAGTAATAATGAATCTTATATCGAACTTATTTACTATATATTGAAAGAATTAACTATAATTATAAGACCACCTTATCAAGGGTATCTCTGGGTCTTTCCACGTGTTAGGGGAATCACTGAGTCTTACCACGTGTTAAAGGTAACTATTGTTCTTACCACATATTAAGGGTATCTCTGGGTCTTAATAGGTGTTAGGGTATCTATTGTTCTTACCACATGTTAAGGGTATCTCTGAGTCTTACCACGTTTTAAGGGTATCTCTGGGTCTTACTACGTGATAAGGGTATCTCTGGTTCTTTGTATGTGTTAAGGGTATCTCTGGTTCTTACCATGTGTTAAGGTATCTGTGGTTCTTACCACGTGTTAAGTGTAGGTATCTATGAGTCTTACTATGTGTTAAGGGTATCTCTGGTTTTTACCACGTGTTAAAGGATATCTCTGGTTCTTACTACGTGTTAAGGGTATCTCTGGGTCTTACCACATGTTAGGGTATCTCTGGGTATTACCACGTTTTAAGGGTATCTCTGGGTCTTACCACGTGTTAAGGGTATCTCTGGGTCTTACTAAGTGTTAAGGGTATCTCTGGTTCTTACTATGTGTTAAGGGTATCTCTGGTTCTTACCACGTGATAAGGGTATCTCTGGTTCTTACCACATGTTAAGGTATTTGTGGTTCTTACCACGTGTTAAGGGTATCTATTGTTTTTACCTCGTGATTAGGGTATCTCTGGTTCTTACTATGTGTTAAGGGTATCTCTGGTTCTTTCCACGTGTTAAGGGTATCTCTGGTTCTTTTCCACGTGTTAAGGGTATGGTTCTTACCATGTGTTAAGGGTATCTATTATTCTTACCACGTGTTAAGGATATCACTGGGTCTTACGACGTGTTAAAGGTATCTATTGTTATTTACACGTTGTGAGGGTATATCTAGTTCTTACCACGTGTTAAGGGAATCTCTGGGTCTTACCACGTGTTAAGGATATCTCTGAGTCTTACCACGTGTTTAAGAGGATCTATTGTTCTTACCACGTGGTAAGGTTTCTTCTGGTTCTCACCAGTGTTAAGTGTTGTAGGTAGCAATGGAGTTCTTACAACGTGTTAAGGGTATCTCTGAGTATTACCACGGTTAAAGGGTATCTCTGAGTCTTACCACATGTTAAGGGTTATCACTGGGTTTACCACGTGGTTTTAATTAAGGTAATAGGTGCTTACCACGTGGTTTAAGGGTTATCTTCTGGTTCGTACAATTGTGTTTAAGTGTAGGTTATCAATGGGGTCTTACACGTGTTAAGGTATCTCTGGGTCTTCCCACGTGTTAAGGGGTATCTCTTTGTCTTTCCATGTGTTAAGGGTATCTCTGGTTCTTACCACGTGTTAAGGTATCTGTGGTTCTTACCACATGTTAAGGGTATCTATTGTTCTTACCACGTGTTAAGGGTATCTATTGTTCTTACCACGTGTTAAGGGTTTCTCTGGTTCTTACCACATGTTAAAGGTATCTCTGAGTCTTACAAGTGTTAAGGGTATCTGAGTCTTACCACGTGTAAGGGTGATCACGGTTTACCACGTGTTTTGTTGTAAGGGTATCTATTGTTCTACCACGTGTTAAGGGTATCTATGGTTATTACATGTGTTAAGTGTTAGGAAATCAATGGGTCTTACGGACGTGTTAAAGGGTTTATCTGGTCTTCCCACTGTGAAGGGTATCTCTGTTGTTTTCCATGGGTAAGGGTATCTCTGGTTCTTACCAAGCGTTAAGGGTTATCTCTGGTTTCTTTCCACGTTTAAGGGTATCTATGGTTCTACAATGTGTTAAGGGTATCTATTATTCTTACCACGTGTTAAGGATATCACTGGGTCTTACGACGTGTTAAAGGTATCTATTGTTATTACCACGTGTTAGGGTATCTAGTTCTTACCAGTGGTAAGGGAAGTCCTGGGGGTCCTCTACCACGTGTTAAGGATATCTCTGAGTCTTACCACGTGTTAAGGGTATCTATTGTTCTTACCACGTGTTAAGGGTATCTCTGGTTCTTACCATGTGTTAAGTGTTAGGTATCAATGGGTCTTACGACGTGTTAAGGGTATCGCTGGGTCTTCCCACGTGTTAAGGGTATCTCTGTGTCTTTCCATGTGTTAAGGGTATCTCTGGTTCTTACCATGTGTTAAGGGTATCTAATTTTCCTTACCACGTGTTAATTAAGGTATCCACTGGTTTACGACTTTTTGGGGTTTTTTCTTGTTCTTGTTAAAGGGATATATCTATTGGTATACCACGTTGTTAAGGGAATCTCGGGTATTCCACGTGTTAAGGCTATCTTCTGAGTCTTACACGTGTTAAGGGTATCACTGGGTCTTACCACGTGTTTTAAGGGTATCTCTGAGGTCCTTACCACGGTTAAGGGTATCACCTGGGTCTTAAAACATGTTTTAAGGGGTTTATCTATTGGTTCGTACACGTCTGTTAAGGGTAGGTATCAATGGGGTACTTCCCACGTGGTTAAGCAGGGTATCTCTGTTTTGTCTTTTCGAGATTGTGTTTAAGGGTAATCTCTGGGTTCTTACCACGTGTTGTAAGGGTTTTATCTCTGGTTCTTTCCACGTGTTAAGGGTATCTCTGGTTCACCAGTGTTAAGGGTTATCTATTATTCTTACCACGTGTTAAGGGTTATATATGTTTTACCCCACGGTGTGTTAGGGTTTCTCTGGTTCTTACCACGTGTTTAAGGTATCTTCTTAGTTTAACACGTGGTTAAGGGGATCTTGAGTCTCACCACGTGGGAAGGGTTTAGCATGGGGGTCTTACCACCGTGTTTAAGGGTATCTTTGTTTTCTTACAACGTGTTAAGGGTATCTCTGGTTCTTACCATGTGTTAAGTGTAGGTATTCTGGGTCTTCCCACGTGTTAAGGGTACTCTGTGTATTTCATGTGTTGTTAAGGGTTATCTCTGGTTTCTTCCACGTGTTAAGGATCTGTGGTTCTTACCAACATGTTAAGGGTATTCTATTGTCTTACCACGTGTTAAGGGTATCTCTGGTTTTACCACGTGTTAAGTGTAGGTATGCTAGGGTCTACCACGTGTGTAGGGTATCTTTGGTTCTTACAACATGTGAGGGTTATCTCTCGTTTTCTCCACTTGTTAATTGTAGGTATATATGGGTCTTAACCACGTGTTAAGGATAATCTCTGAGTACTTACACGTGTAGGGGTATCATTGTTTTACCAACGGTAAGGGTATCTCTGGTCTTACACGCGTTTAAGGGTATCTCGGAGTCTTACCACGTGTGTAAAGGGTATCTCTGAGTCTTAACCAATTTTTAAGGGTCGCGGGTGGGATTACAAAGTTTTGTTAAGGGCTATCTATGTGTTCTTACCCAAGGTAAGGGTATCTAGTTCTTACCACGTGTTCAAGGGTAACTGGTTCTTACCACATGTTGGGGGTATCTATTGTCTTACTACTTGTTACGGGTATCTATTATTCTACCACGGCGTTATTAAAGGATATCTATTGTTCTTACCACGATGTTAAGGGTATCAAGTTCGTACCAACATGTTAAGGAATCTCTGGGTCTTACCCCGTGTTAAGGGTTTATCTTTATGTTATACCAACGTTCGTTAAGGGTTTTTCTATGGTTCTTACCACGTTTGTTTGTTTAGGGTTATCTTGAGTCTTACCACGTGTAAGGGATATCTCTGCGTCTTACCACGTGTTAAGGGTATTTATTCGCTGGGTCTTACCACGGTTAAGGGTTATCTCTGGTCTCTTACCATGTGTTAAGGGAGTATCTCTGGTTCTTACAAACGTGTTAAGGGCTATCTCTGAGTCTTACCATGTGTTAAGGGTATCTCTGAAGTCTTACCACACGTTTTTTTAAGGGTTATCGCGGGGTATTACCACGTGTTAAGGGTTATCTATTGTTATTACCACGTGTTAAGGGTATCTAGTTCTTACCAAGTGGTTAAGGGTAACTGGTTATTACCACTGTTGGGGGTTATCTATTGGTCTTACTACTTGTTAAGGGTATCATTATCTTACCACGTGTTTTTAAAGGCATTCTATTGTTTTACCACGTGTTAATGGTGTTTTGTCTTGTTCTTACACATGTTTATGGTGCCCTGGTTTATATTTCTGGAACAGATGGTTTTCATTCTGGCAAATTACACGGTTTGCAGTTTGTGACACGGATCTTGTACAAACTCTGCAGGCCTGGAAGACCAAATTTATATTGACCATGAGGTAAGTGGATGGGGCAAAGTTAAGCAGTAGATTAGGAAGTGACCACTTTTAATTGTAGTTCTGTTCCTCTCAGAATTGAACCATGGTTGTACTATAAAATAATGGTTATAAACAGTGCTTAGATGCATCCGGTTTAAAATTTGGGTGCTTACTGAGAGATGGGATTCGGGGTCTGACACGGAAACACCTTCTGTTGGAAATCCGGAATGATCGTCCGGGATTTGGGAGTTCGGGGGGCAGCAGTTTCGACACGTTCAAGGCTATTTTCGATCATTTTCGAAAATAGCCTTGAACATTTGAAAATCTCGAAATTTTTTTCCGGAACAAAAACTAGTAGTTTCGCCATCTTCTAGTGCCTTATGATCTCATTAGCTGAAACGCTTGTAGTGATGTCATATGTGACAATAACTGCTTATGTATAATCGGTGCTTGTCTACACCGCATTAAAAACTCATCTTTGGTTTTGAGAACCTTTTATTGCTCAATCAACGGCAATAAATGGTTCATAAGGACTGAGCAGAATTGGATTCTAGCATCATTAGACATTTATTAACTGTTACTGAATGGCTGTTTAGGTTCCCAATTCTAACGTATTCACATATAATGTGAAATTAATTGAAATCGTGTCTCACGACTTTATAATGTGAAATCATAAGAAGCACAAAGAGTTCCATGGACCCTGTAGAATTAAAGAAACCGTTTATAGCATTGTTATATTGCCACGTGATAGGACGCATTATTTTTTAAATCTCATACCCACACTGTGCCCAAAAAAACGTCTACTTAGCAATAATATTATAAGAGTCAGGTCGTAATGTAGTTGGTTTACAAACCTTTTTACCTTCCCTGCAATCGAAACCTTGCAAAAGCAAAAAGCAAAATCAAAAACCTGAGAGAAGGAGAGGCCCCTGAAAGAGAAGAAACGGCATGAGGAATGCTCTGAGGAATGTGGACTGTATGCAAACTAAGGTTAAAGCTTCACGTGGGGGGCCTCAGTTCTCGTTCACTTCAATGGAGGCGGTCTCTGTGCATTTACCTAATTTAATGCCCAAAACAGACACATCATTGGCCGAAGATTTACTACAGAAGCAAATCCGCCAGTTACCTTTATGGGTTTTATTGCATTAACGGAATATAATAAACCTCCCCTTTCTGATTGGTATTTAAAAGAATAAAAACTGTGGCGATAACCTTGCCTCTAATTGGTTAAGAAAAAACTGTGACATAAACATCGCCACTGATTGGGTTTATAATATTAAAGACTAAAACTGTTGGCATAACCTCGCCTCTGATTGGTTTAAAGAAAAATAAACTGTGACATAAACCTCGCCCTGATGATTGGTTGTTAATTAAAGAAATAAAACTGTGACATAAACCCACCCTGATTGGTTTTGTAAAGAACTAAAACTGTGACATAAACCTTGCTTCTGATTGGTTAAAGAACTAAACTGTGACATAAACCTCCCCCCTGATTGGTTAAAGAACTAAACGGTGACATAAACCTCCCCCCTGATTGGTTAAAGAACTAAACTGAATTGCTGGTCTTTGTGTTGAACTTCCCAAGATACTAAAGCGGGCAACACACACTACAAATTTGACAGACAGAATTCCTTATGAGTGTAAGGTTCAGGCCTAATAGGAAAGATGCGTGGAAATGTTACACACCCTAGCGGATTGTGTGGGGATTGGACCTTATTGTATGTGTGTACCTAGCTTCATCATCGCGGTGCATGGGGAATAGGGAATCCTTGGAAGTCCCACCAAACCCAAGTAAATGGAATCCTGACGCCACATATTTTTTAGATGAATATATATAATAACAATTAGAATGAATACATATATAATAACAATTAGAATGAATACATATATATATAATAACAATAAGAATGAATACATATATAATAACAATTGAAGGAAAACATATCTACTAACTAATAAGAATTGAATACATTATATAATAACAATTGAGAATGAATACATATATAATAACAATAAGAAATGAATACTATATATAACAATTAGAATGAATACATAATAATAACCCCAATTAGAATGAATACATATATAATAACAATTAGATGACTATATAATAATAACAATAAGAATGAATATATAGCTAATAACAATAAGAATGAAGACAATATAATAACAATTAGAATGAATACATATATATAATAAGAATGAATACATATATAATAACCAATTAGAATGAATATTTATAATAAAAATTAGAATGAATATTTATATAATAACAATTAGAATGATATATATATAATAAAAATAAGAATGAAGTACATATATAGAAAATTAGTAATGAATAACATATATAAGAACAATAGAATGAATACCTATATAATAACAAGGTAGAATGACAACATATATAATAACAACTTACGCGGCCATTCACCAATCTAACTCATACAATACGCATGACTCCAATCTCCTCAGGAATACGCCGACTCCCTCTCTAATTACCCCCTTAGACTATAACTACAAATAATATCTAATCACCAGCAGTCCCGGGCCGACCCCCCCCAACCCAACCTGTTACTCTCCACTATGTCTCACTCCAGAAGACTGCATCCATATTAATCCCCCCTACGACTTGAATCCCCTATCTCTCCATACCCCTACGCTTGCCCACTGAGATATCTCACTCACAGTATACCCTAATCACATATTTCAGACCACATGTATGGCACCACCACCGCTCGCATATCCCGACACCTTACCCCCGCCAAAATGCCCTCCTAATTTATATATAATATACCCCAAGCGTTGGCAGACGAATACTCACCATGGCCATGCGGGTCTGCCTATCTAACTTGTAATCACAACTGAAACGATCTATCTGTTCTATGGATTCACTTCTGAACTCATTTCCCCCTTACACTACATATAATACTAACAATAATCCGCACCAGACTCCCTATATAATAACAATAAGAATGTCCCACCCCCATTTACTACATATAATAGATCCCCCATATACAATACCAGAGAAGCACCAACCTATTATTATATATAATCTTGCAGAACCAATTTCCAGATCCCATGAAACTAACACCAGAGACACCTACCCATCTACATAAACAATTAGAAAATTTTTTTGGGGATACATATATATAATAACAATAAGACCACAAGCGAATACATATATAAATAACAAGTAGAATGAATACATATATACTAACAATTAGAATAAATACATATCCCCCTATATACTAATAAACAATAAAGACATTCGGAAAATACATATATAAATAACAATTAAGAAAGAATACATATATAATAACAAAAGAATGACTACATATACCCCCCCCTATAATAACAATAAGAATGATACATTTATTATATAATTAACAATAAGAATGAAACATAAGGTATAATAACAATTAGAAGGAATACTAATATATATAAGAACAATAAGAATGATACATATAAATAACAATTAGAATGAATATATATAATAAACAAATTAGAATGAATATTTATATAATAACAATTAGAATTGAATACATATATAATGAACAATGAGAATGAATACAATATAATAACACTTAGAATGAATACATTATATAATAAACAATAAGAAGGAATAACATATAATAACAATTAGAAGAATACATATTAATAATTAGAATGAATACTATATTAACCACTAACAATTAGAATGGAATACAATTAATACAATGGGAAGGAAACATATATAATAACAAGATATGAATACATATATATAAAAACAATTAGAATGAATTATTTATATTAATAAAAAGTAGAATGAATACATATATAATAACAATAGAATGACTACATATATATGTAATACAATAAGAATGAATACATATATATACTAAACAATAAGAATGAATACATATATAAGAACAATTGAATGAATAAATTATATAATAACAATAAGAATGAATGACATATATAATAACAATGAGAAATGAATAGTTATATAATAACAATTAGAATGAATATTTGATATAATAACAAGTAGAATGAATATTTCTATAACTAAACAATTAGAATGAATACATAATAATACTTAGAATGAATAAAATATATAATAACAATTAGAATGAATTAAAATAAATAACAAGAAGGAATAACATTATATATAATAAAATTAGAATGAATATTTATATAATAACAATTGAATGAAATACATATTCATAAAAGATTTTTTAGAATGAAATACATATATAAAATAACACAAAAAGAATGACACTACATATATATAATAAACAATAAGAATGAATACTATATAATAACAATTAGAAATGAATACAATATAGAATAAACAATAAGAATGAATACATATATAATAACAATTAGAAGAGATGTTATATAATAAACAATAGAATGAATATTTATATAATAACAATTAGAATGGACAAAGTTTTGTTTTTTCTGTATTTTGTTTAAAAATAACAAGGAGAATGAATACATAGATATAAACAATGAGAAGAAGACATATATAAAACATTAGAATGAATACATATATAATAACAATTAGAAATGAATACATATATATAACCAATTAGAATGAATACATATATACATAACAATTAGAATGAATACATATATAATAACAATTAGAATGAATTAACATATTAATAACCCAATTAGAATGAATATTTAGATAATAACAAGTGAATGGAATACATATATAATAACAATTAGAATGACTATTATATAATAACCAATTAGAATGAATATTTATATAATAACAATTAGAATGAAATATGTATTAATAACAATTGAATGAATATTTATATAATAACAATTAGAATGAAGATTCTATAATAACAATTAGAATGAATATTCTATAAAACAATTAGAATAATATATACCATGTCACAAATTTGGATATTTTATTGTATTATCGGCAGGGTTAAGGCCTCGTACTGGTCAGTTTGATATTCTGTACATTTATAATAATATTAAATCATAATAATATTTATAACTCTGCATTGTTCTGTGTCTGTTTTTCCACAGTTACATGAAGCACCAAAAAGGGAAAAATTAAAGCACAAAGGGACCATCATTATCCATTCAAGTAAGAAGGACAACCTAAGGCTGTACGCCTGTATACATCTCAGTATATAATGGAATTGTCTGTACATGGGGGAGGGGCCCAACTAGGGCCAGTCTATTTCTAGAACTAAACTCCACAAAACCTTCACTGCTAATGTTTAAACTGCATCGCTAGGTGTCCAATGGCTTCATTGGATTTTGGGGATCTGCGGGAAGGTGATATTAATGGCACTCCAAGAATCCTTTTCAGAAGTTGACATATTAGGGGTCAGGTCCAAAATACAGGCCAAGATGGCGCCCTGTTCAGTAAATAAGGGTGTTGGTTGATAAGGGTTGTGATGTGTTGCCAAGGAAAATCTATGAAAGAAAAGGACAAATGTGGTTGTGCGTGAACAGAGACACAAGAAGAAGCTTCGAACTTGCTCACAGAGATTGAGGACAATGAACATGCAGCATGCCAGGACTCCCGCTTTACACACGAAACCAGCACTGGCAGAATGCCCCCTTCTGACACCTCGTAAAGGTTTTCTACATTAACCCAGAGTGCCCCAGCTACCACACTGTACCTCATTCTACCCATCCCCACGTACAGTCCCAGAGGCCCCAACCATACACTGTAAATCCATTTCAATATCCATTCCCACGTACAGTCCAGCGGGCCCCAACCATACACTGTAGCTCCCATTTCATATCAGCTCACTGTACAGTACCAAGGGCCCCAACCATCACTGTACTCCATTTTCATACCAGTGTATGTGGGGCCCTCTGGGACTGTACTCCATTTCATATCCATCCCACTGTACAGTCCCAGAGGGCTCCAACCAAACACTGTAACTCCATTTCATATCCGCTCACTGTACAGGCCCAGAGGGCCCCAACCATACACTGTTTTTTATACCTCCATTTTCATATCCAGCTCACTGTTACAGTCCCAAAGGGCCCCAACCATACACGGTACATCATTTTCTTTTTCATATCCAGCTCATTGCTACAGTCCAGAGGCCCCAACAAATCAATGGTACCTCCATTTCATATCCAAGCTCAAATGACAGTCCCAGAGGGCCCCAACAAAACAATGTACCTCAATTTATATCAAGCCACCGTACAGTCCCAGAGGGCCCCAGCCATACACTGTACTCCATTTTATATCCATCCCACTGTTCAGTCCCAGAGGGGACCCCAACCATACACTGTACCTACATTTCATATCCAGCTCACTTACAGTCCCAGAGGGCCCCAACCAAACAATGTTACCTCAATTGTATATCAAGGCTCACTGTACACCCAGAGGGCCCAACCTACACTGTACCCTCATTCATATCCGCTCCACTGTACAGTCCCAGAGGGCCCAGCCAGACACTGACCTCCATTTATATCCAGCTCACTGTACAGTCCCAGAGGGCCCCAGCCAGACACGTACTCCATTTCATATCAAGCTCACTGTACAGTCCCAGAGGGCCCAACCATCACTGTACCTCCCATTTCATATCCAGCTCAATGTACAGTCCCAGAGGGCCCCCAACAAACAATGTACTCCCTCCATTGTAATTCAGGACTCACTGTACAGTCCCAGAGGGCCCAGCCCTACAATTTAACCTCCATTTCATATCAGGCGCACGGTACAGTCCAGAGGGCCCCAACCAAAACAATGTACCTCAATTGTATATCAAGCTCACTGACAGTCACAGAGGGCCCCACCAACACTGTACCTCCATTTTCATATCCAGCTCACGTACAAGTCCAAGGGCCCAAACCAAACAATGTACCTCAATGGTATATCAAGCTCACTGTACAGTCCATGGAGGGCCCCAGCCCTACACTGTAACCTCCAATTTTATAATCCATCCCCTGTTACAGTCCCAAAGATTACCAACCTACACGGTACATCCATTAATATACATCTCCACTGTACAGTCCAGAGAGGGCCCAACCATACATGGCTACCTCCATTTCATATCCATCCCACTGTACAGTCCCAAGGCCCAAACCATTACACTGTACCTCCATTTCATATCCAGCTCATTGTACAGTCCAGAGGGCCCAAACCAATACAATGTACCTCCATTTTCAATCCATCCCACTTGTACAGTCCCAGAGGGCCCCAACCATACACTTGACCTCAATTTCATATCCATCCACTGACAGTCCCAGCGGGCCCCAACCATACACGTACCTCCATTTACATATCCAGCTCATTGGACAGTCCAGAGGGCCCCAACCATACACTGTACCTCCATTTCAATATCCATCCCACTGTACAGTCACCAGAGGGCCCCCCAAACCATTTACACTTGTACCTCCATTTCAATCCAATTCCCACTGACAGTCCCAGAGGCCCCAACCATACACTGTACCTCAATTTCATAATCCAGCTTCATGTACAGTCCCAGAGGGCACCCAACAATACATGTACTCCATTTCAATCCATCCCACTGTACAGGGCCAGAGGGCCCCCCCAACCTAACTGTACCTCCATTCAGATCCAGCTCACTGCAGTACCAGAGAGAGGGCCCCAACCAAACAATGTACCCAATGTATATCAAGTCACTGTACAGTCCCAGAGGGCACCAACCCCATACACTGTTTAACTCCATTTCATCATCCCAGATCATGTACAGTCCCAGAGGGCCCAACCAAAAATGTACCTCAATGTATATCAAGCTCACTGTACAGTCCAGAGGGCCCCAACCATACACTGTAAATCCATTTCATTCAGCTCACTGTAACAGTCCCAGAGGGCCCCCTGTCCCCCCCCGTCCCCCCACCCAGCCATACACTGTACCTCCATTTCAATACAGCTCACTGTACAGTCCAGAGGGCCCCAACATACACTGTACCTCCATTTATTATACATTTCACAAGGGTCCAGCAGGCACTATATTAATTAATAATATATATATATATATTAAACTAGAGCCAGAGGGTCCAAGAGTATTGTACCTCCAGATCTTCAGTCTATCAATTCCTACCACTCTCAGTAGATCTCGGGTCCTAATGCCAATGGGTTTAGGGCTTATATAAAAAATAGGGGTGAGGTTAGAGTTGAGTAGTTGCCTGGCTGTGATTTCCTGGCCAGACCTGAGTCAACTGTCTATCCATTGTCATTGCGTCGGGGGACCGTTCTGTGAATGTACCAGCACGCCAACAATAACAACTAATGGTTGTCTCAGGACATTCAACGAAACCACACAAACTTTCCTCTTCTGTGAGTTTTGCCACTGGCTTCCTGGAGTATTTTGACCTTACACAGCCGTACCAGGTAAGGAAAAAGACAAGAAATGGAAAAGGAACTGGCTGGGGTGGCTCGTTGCAATGGAAGTCAATGCTCCCTCGTCATAAAGGTGCAATAGCAATAGTGGGGCAGACCAGAGATATTGTAGTTTTTCAGGGGCCATAGTGTAAGGGAAGAAGTGTAAAATGAGGCATTTCTGGGGAGGTTTAGTTTAGCGTTCTTGTATATTAATATCCATATTGTAACCAATGAGAAGTGAGGGCACAGTGGGGTAGAGATGGACTAGAACTTGAACCCGAGTTTGAAGACGAGAACTTCTTGAGCTTAAATGGCCTCAGACTTCTAGAACTATTTCAACGGACCCGGAGTTCTCGGACTTTGGAAATGAAAATTTCTGCTTTCGATTAATTATCGAATCGAAAATCAATGATCTTATCGAACGTTTAGGGGATTATATTAATCGAATGTCAAATCTTTCATGGGTATAATTATTGAATATCGAACGCGAGAGCCCGAAAGTAGCGTAGTGAGAGTAAAATCGAAGGTTTGGATATTGGAAACATGTCCACCAGGACCCATTTACCCAGGTCCCCAGCCATTTACATTAAGTACCATTGAATTTTTAAAAATTTGTATTTCATTAGAACTTTTCTAACTATTTGCTCCTTTTGACCTAATGGGTCCGGTTGCGAGCTTTCCATATAGTTCGAACGGGACCGAACTTCGGAAGTGGGGAAGCCTTGATTGGTTGTCACCACTACCGGCATGGGTAAGTTAAGTTCAGGCTCTGAAACACAACGTGATGTTTCATTTAAAGATCATTGAAGGTCTTCCTGTTGTGCACCAACATTACCTGGTTTTAAGCCTTTTTATTATCCACCACAGCTCATCAAATGCAGGAAAACCGTTGGGACCGAGATGGTCATCAATCGGATGCACGTACAAAACTATGGAACTGCGGAGCTGAAAGGATCGACAGTTGTAACCCCAGGACACGAGCGTTGATCTCGTAATCGTCCGGGTGTGTCTGGGTATCTGGATATACCATTGATTGCAGAGGATGCTGGGAATTAATTGCTGCAACCAGTAATTTTTAATACACCTGCTTTATGGCTGTGTTGCAGCGAGAGAGGGACCCATGTTTCATGCTTACATTGGGTTTATCCTACAGAAAGAAACATTGTTATAGATAGAAGTTGTAAGAGTAGACATAGATTGTACATGCTCCCCCTATATCCAATCTAGTGTTCTTTCCAACACAATAGAGAGTGTGAGGAGCCACTTCCATCAGATGGGATGGAGAGAGAGAGTCACTTTATGAAACTTATATATCACTATTGGTCCACCCTCCTGGAAATTCAGCACACCGGCGTCCTGTGATGGATCTCACTTGCGAATGTATAAGTGTGAACACAGACCCCAGCAGGGCAAGTAAGAGGACGTAGTGGTAATCATAGTACCCTCTGCTCTTGTATTAACCATGTGCCAACATGTAGAAAATCTAAATACCCAACACAAAGATGGGTATTGGCACAAGACAATAATATTCCCGGTTAAGGCCAATAAGCGTTCATATGTAAATCATTAAAATTTGAATATTTCAGTAGATTTACCAAGAGGAATGATGGTCTAGGTAATTCTGTTTCTTTGATTTCAGGGGATTTAAAGAGGACAGCTTTGAACAATACAGGTTAGGTTTGTTCTCATTATAGGGGTGTAGGGCTTTGTAGGGCCGTCGTACTGGGGATCCCTTACTGATGTACTAATATTCTAATCTCCAGTCCCAGATTAAGGATAAAATAATTAATTAAAGGATTCAATTGAGGCTTAAAGACAATTCTGTCCTTAGCACAGAAAAAACTGTAGATCTAAATGATTGTGTTATTTATTTGAATTTCACACAGTCCCAGCGTCAGTATATGTCACTTGTAGACTAAGGGGGCGAGGATGTACGGATAGTTTACCCTCCGTTTCTTAACGCTATGGGGAACTCTCCTACCTTTATTCACCAAAAGCATTTCCATGTAGAACCACTGCAAAGCCAGTCTTAAAGGCCACTAACTCTTATACGTGGCTGCAACTAGCTAGCAGGATGTAAGGTAGGGATCAGTGATGGTTACACCCCTTGACAGCTACTTGATCCCCCTAAACAATTGGGAAATGCTAAGTTCTACGCTATAAAATAATAAATCTTCTATACTGGATATTGTATAGTTACAGGTTCCCGATGTAGGAAATCATTTTTTATTCAAAGTAATTGTAATTTTTCAGGCAGTCCATCACCAAACTGTAAACTTTTTTTACCACCAAACACAGAAAGAAATCAATTTTGTTTCCCCCCTTGCGATCCTTAAAGCCCTTTAATATCTTTCCTGATTGCAAGCCAGCCAGTTAAAACACTCTGCGCTTGCGAGCGTTTCCTCCGGCGGCGGAGAAAGAAATGTAGAAACTGTAAGGTTCTGGGCTTCAGGGAACAAGGGTGAGGTAAGTCGGTAGGTAACTATTATGATTTGGGGTGGGGAAGTAAAAATAGATTTTTCAGTCTGGGGGTAGACATGGCCTTAATTGTCTTTTTTATACAAATGCACACTTTTGATTGTGTGTTTAGTCATTTTATTTTTATCTCCAAAAAAGACACAGGCAAATACAGCGTCTAATGGCCCAAAATGAAGAGACAATAATGCGAAATCCTTGTAAGTTCTCCAAAATCTTCTTCCTTTACATGAAAACTTGTCTGGTGAGATTTTTAATAGACGGGACCCATTTCAATGATGTGTTTCAGCAATAGGAATCCTAAAAGATGACTTGATATATCCTCTGTTGGTTTGGTTATAAAAAGGAGAACTAAAAGCCCAATGTTTAGAGAAAAGAAGCATAGAAAATAGCCCATAAAGCCTGTGGCCCAGTAGTTTACTTACTGGCTGTCACGTGGATTAGCCATGCGGATTGGCCGGGTTGGCACTCCAACGCACAGTAAATGCTGCCATTTTGTTGCCAAACTGTCCCAGATGCCATTAACCAGGCCACACCGGCGAGATTAGCGGGCAGTCGGGATGAGTTGCCAGAACAGAAGGATTTAAGACAATAGGAGCTGTGTTGAGAGGTCCCAAGACTCTAATGAGTCAAGAGTGAGTGCTTTCCATGTTTTATATAAAAAAGTACGCTTTATTGCTCCTTTAATTTTGTGTTTGTATTATGCAGAGGCCAGTTATGGGGAAGGATGGAAGTTAAGGTTAAGAGAAAAAAAAGAACCAGATTAGATTCAAAGATTCGACCATTTGTATAAAAAGTTTTTGGATTAACCGTTTTTGGGAATTGGTAGAGGACTATTTGTTTCCGGGGGGGAGGGGACTGAATAAACTGTGGATAGAAGCCAGCAATGTTCTGAAAGATCTTGTGGTATGATCCAGGGGAGCAGGTTCCCGGAATACATTCCTGCTGTGAAGGAAATCTGCCTCTTCTTTTCCAATGCACCACCACAACCTACGCTACAAACCAGAGGCATTGGTGTTCAGCCTTAATTAATGGGTACAATAAAGATGTGTTCCCTCTTCTTTCCCACCCGTTGGAGTGGTGGCCTCTACCATAGGCTGACATTCATAAGATGGTTATAAGCAGCCGATTATAAGACTTTACTAACAGTGGTTAAGGAGGTTAGAACGTTATGTAAATAATAATTCACCTCCTAGATGGACCAGTCTGGGACGTCCAGAAGAAAAAACTATCCATCTGACCTTGTACTTAATGTGCAAAATAAATGTCATATGCTGATTGACTTTATACACAGAGACGTCCAGAGCTTCATTCTGGGGGGTTTCAGAAAATAACGAATTCTTCGATCAGGAAAGAAAGGAAAGTCCTGCAAACGTTGGGAGATGTGTTTGCCCCAGTGCAATGGAATATTCCCAAATAATCCTGATAGAACAAATCTCACTAAAAAAACCCCTACAAAGAACTTTTAAAGAAGTTCATTGGGATCTATTGATAAAACCTGGCGTAATGGTAATTACAATACGGGCGGTTCGTAAGGCATTCTGCGTGTATGACGCGGGTCAATACAGTACATTTTTCAGGGCACCATATTGTATGTGGTATCTGTTGCTAGTGCATCCAGTTAAAAAACGGGGGCTATTAACAGTGAGGCAATGTTATCAGCCAGTTACAGTTAGACCACAGTGTCAGATACGGCACTGGTTGAAATAGTACGGTACCGCCACTGTCGTAAGGTTATAGTATTACCAAGTGCACACGGTAAACGCGGTCTCAAATAATACCATTATAAATGTACCCCCCAAAAACAGCGTGACAAATACACAAACCACTGGAAAAGAAAGTTGTACTTACATACCAAATTAGCCATGACAAATCACGATACACTTGTTTTAAGCGTCATATGGAAACAAATCGACTTGCAACCCCGGATTGAACAACTCACGACCACTTATTGTCGCCTTTATATATATTTATAAACAAGACCTTTTATTTTGTTTGCAGTGTTAAATAGAGATCTCGCTATGTTATTGTAAAGCTGGCCACAAATGGGACAAATTCAATTCAAATCGATTCCCTTTTTTCTCTGTTTGATTGGTCATTCTTGAAACCGGGCGAGGGCAGATAGGGATCAAAACCAACTGGGACATTTTCTAACCATTTATCCGCCCTAAAAGTGTAAGATGGTTGTAGGGTGATTCCTGGTGGAAGTTTTTTTTTTTCAATTGGGGGAGATTCGATGGTTGCA
The DNA here is from genome assembly GCA_019447015.1 of Hymenochirus boettgeri. Taxonomy (NCBI): domain Eukaryota; kingdom Metazoa; phylum Chordata; class Amphibia; order Anura; family Pipidae; genus Hymenochirus; species Hymenochirus boettgeri. Next base: position 91,141,621 of record CM033476.1, read on the forward strand.
CTATAGTGCAAGCCACTGACTTGGTAATGGGCCCTTTAAGCCTTCTCTTGAGATGAATGTCATTTTTTTAATATTGATACCTCGCATTATTCACCATCTGATCTCTGTTCAAAACCTGCACGCGTACGTCTAAAATGAAAAACGAAATCTTACAGAACAATAAGATGTCAAGCGTCCATTTTTTATGCAAATGAAAGAGGAGGTTTGCTTTGCCTTGCGATGGGTGGGAGGCTGGAAACAGTTTAGTTATGTGGATATTTAAACAGGGGACAAACTATACATGAGAAATTAAAGGGTAACTGTGGATCTAAAAATTACTTTATGTAAATTGACAGGAATTGCGCTAATGAGTATATTTTTGCAATTTATGTTCTTATTGTTTTTTTTTAGTTTTAAATATTATTTACATTTTTATGTGTGCTATATTAGCAGCATCACCAAATCAATGCGATTCCTGCCTTGAAACCATGTGACAATCCCTCTCCCTGTGTCGCAGCTCCTCCTCCATAAAAAAAAAGACAAAAATGTAACACACCTTACACACTACCTGGCATTTCTACAAGGGCCTCCATGGCGCTGTGACAAGAGCTCATTTAGCCTTTTAAGGGAGGCATAAACCAGGAGGACATGGGTCAGCGGTAAGGGGTGAATTTTGCTTTGGAGGGGTTGTCAGACTAGTAAGTATGGCAGACTTGAAACGTGGCATTCATATTAAACACTATGAGATCTAATGAGGCCTTGGTATGGTTAAAAAGCAACGTCCCATTAAAACAAAAAACTGGTGACTTGTCAGTTATGCAAGCCAAACAACCCCAAATTCTAGTAAACCAGTTGATACATTTATTTGTAACCAGATATTAATGATACGTATTATTCATCTGAGAGGCTTTTTATGAGCTTGAGCATGTTGCAGAGGAGGCAGCTTTGCAGCAGGTAAAACAAAAAAAACACAGCAGTAATCAATGGGTTGTGATGTCAGTTGTCACTGCCTTGATGACAGATGGAGGGACGGGCCAGCTGCTAAATGCTCAGAATAGGGACAATAAAGTATTATTAAATATGTGGTGAGAATGCAGGGATAAAGTGCCAAATATATCCAGTTGGGGGCAGATAACTGAAAATGAAATTTTTTTGGTTTTAAGGCTGGGACATTCTTCTTAAACAACGTATGACAAACCATTCTAAGTCACAGTGATCCCAGCCATGATGAGACCAAGCAAACAATAGTATAATTCTGGGTTACACATGAAAGTTTATTTGACCAATGATAATCAGCCTAGGGGGATCTGTAACAATCATTATCAATAAAACCAGAAGGTACCAACAAATAGAGTTTTAAAGTTATCATTTTAAAATACACAATATCTGTGGTGATAGTACTATATGGGGTTTCTTTCTTGGCAAAACTGTCAATTACAGGAGATGACCATACGGCAGGATTGCAGTAAAGCGACCACATGAGGGAGACATACACAAAGGACTATAGGTAACTATATAGAGCGCTACAGTTACACTGCAGCTTATTTATATATCTACTGTTCTCATATTAAGTACACCTACACTGGGCTTATTAATATCTACAGGTTCATAATAATGTACACTGGGGCTTATTTATATTATCTACAGTTCTATATATAATGTACACCTACATGAGCGTATTTAATATCTACATGTTCTAGATCTAATGTACACCTCACAACTGGGCTTATTATATATCTACATGTTTTACTATATTAATGTACACCTACACTGGGGCTATTTATATATCTACATGTTCCCTATATATAATGTACACCTACACGGGCTTATATATTCTACAGGTTCTATATATAATGGACACCTACACGGGCTATTGATATATATACATGTTATATTATATAATGTACACGGGCGTATTTATATATCTACATGTTCTATAATAAGTACACTTAACTGGGCTTATTTATATATCTACATGTTCTAATAAATGTACACCACAATGAGCTTATTTATAATCTACATGCTTCTATTATAATGTACATGGGCTTATGTTATATATCTACATGTTCTATATATAAGTTACACTACACTGGGCTTATTATATATCAATGTCTATATATAATGTACACCTACACTGGGCCTTATGAATATCCTACATGTTCTATATATAATGTACACTGGGCTTATTTATATTCTACATGTCTATATATAATGTACACACAATGGCTATTTAAGATCTACATGTTCTATAGATAATGTACACTTGGGCCTTATTGTTATATATCTACCAGTTCTATATATAATGTACACCTACATGGGGCTTATTGATATATCTAAATGTTCTATATATATGTACGCCTACACTGGGCTTATTTAATATCTACATTTCTTATATATAATGGTTGTACACCTGCACTGGGCTTATGTAAGATCTACATGTTCTATAGAAATGTTACACTGGGCGTATTGATATATCTACATGTTCTATATATAATGTACACTGGGCTTATTTATTATCTACATTTCTATATATAAGGTACACCCTAACTGGGGGTTATTTATATATTTACATGATTATATATATAGTACACCTACAGGGGGATTATTATATCTCACATGTTTATATCTAATGGACACTGGGCCTTCTTTATTATGCCCTTCTGTAATATGTGTCCTTTTTTTACTATACCCCCCCTCGAATATTGTTGTTTATGACTACACCTACACTTGGGATTTCTTCTTTTATTATATATATAGAATGAATACATATATAATAACAATAAGAATGAATACATATATAATAACAATAAGAATGAATACATATATAATAACAATTAGAATAAATACATATATATATAATAACAATAAGAATGAATACATATATAATAACAATAAGAATGAATACATATATAATAACAATAAGAATGAATACATATATATAATAACAATAAGAATGAATACATATATATAATAACAATTAGAATGAATACATATATAATAACAATTAGAATGAATACATATATATAATAACAATAAGAATAAATACATATATATATAATAACAATAAGAATGAATACATATATAATAACAATTAGAATGAATACATATATAATAACAATTAGAATGAATATTTATATAATAACAATTAGAATGAATATTTATATAATAACAATTAGAATGAATATTTATATAATAACAATTAGAATGAATATTTATATAATAACAATTAGAATGAATATTTCTATAATAACAATTAGAATGAATATTTCTATAATAACAATTAGAATAATATATACAGTGTCACAAATTGGATATATTTTGTATTATCGGCAGGGTTACGGCCTAGTACTGGTCAGTTGGATATTCTGTACATATAATAATATTAAATCATAATAATATTTATAACTCTGCATTGTTCTGTGTCTTTTTTTCCACAGTTACATGAAGCACAAAAATGGAAAATTAAAGCACAAAGGGACCATCATTCATCCATTCAAGTAAGAAGGACACCTAAGGGATACTGCCTGTATTACATTCTCAGTATATAATGGAATGTCTGTACATGGGTTGAGGGGCCCAACTAGGCCAGTCTATTTATAGAACTATAACTCCCACAAACCTTCACCCTGCTAATGTTTAACTGCATCCTCTAGTGTGTCCCCAATGGCTCATTGGATTTTGGGGAATCTGATGGAAGGTGATTAAAATGTCACTCCCAGAATCCTTTTCAGAAGTTGACATTATTAGGGTGTCAGGTCCAAACTACAGCCAGATGGCGCCCCTGTTCAGTAATAAGGGTGTTGGTTTGATCAGGGTGTGATGTGTTTGCACAGGAAATCTATGAAAGAAAAGGACAAAGTGTGGTTGCTGCGTGAACAGAGACACAAGAAGAAGCTTCGCAAATTGCTCAAGAGATTGAGGAACAATGATACATGCAGCATGCCAGGACTCACCTGCTTTACACACGATAACCAGCACTGGCAGACTGCCCCCTTCTGGACACGTAAGGTCTCATTACCCAGAGTGCCCCAGCTACACACTGTACCTCCATTTCATATCCATCCCACTGTACAGTCCCAGAGGGCCCCAACCATACACTGTAACTCCATTTCATATCCATCCCACTGTACAGTCCCAGAGGGCCCCAACCATACACTGTAGCTCCATTTCATATCCAGCTCACTGTACAGTCCCAGAAGGCCCCAACCATACACTGTAACTCCATTTCATATCCAGTGTATGGCTGGGGCCCTCTGGGACTGTACCTCCATTTCATATCCATCCCACTGTACAGTCCCAGAGGGCTCCAACCATACACTGTAACTCCATTTCATATCCAGCTCACTGTACAGTCCCAGAGGGCCCCAACCATACACTGTACCTCCATTTCATATCCAGCTCACTGTACAGTCCCAAAGGGCCCCAACCATACACTGTACCTCCATTTCATATCCAGCTCACTGTACAGTCCCAGAGGCCCCAACCAAACAATGTACCTCCATTTCATATCCAGCTCACTGTACAGTCCCAGAGGGCCCCAACCAAACAATGTACCTCAATTGTATATCAAGCTCACCGTACAGTCCCAGAGGGCCCCAGCCATACACTGTACCTCCATTTTATATCCATCCCACTGTACAGTCCCAGAGGACCCCAACCATACACTGTACCTCCATTTCATATCCAGCTCACTGTACAGTCCCAGAGGGCCCCAACCATACACTGTACCTCCATTTCATATCCATCCCACTGTACAGTGCCAGAGGGCCCAGCCATACACTGTACCTCCATTTCATATCCAGCTCACTGTACAGTCCCAGAGGGCCCCAACCATACACTGTAACTCCATTTCATATCCAGCCCACTGTACAGTCCCAGAGGGCCCAGCCATACACTGTACCTCCATTTCATATCCAGCTCACTGTACAGTCCCAGAGGGCCCCAGCCATACACTGTACCTCCATTTAATATCCATCCCACTGTACAGTCCCAGAGGGCCCCAACCATACACTGTACCTCCATTTATTATACATTTCACCAAGGGTCCCAGCAGTGCACTATATATATATATATATATATATATATAAATATAGCCAGAGGGTCCAAGAGTATTGTACCTCCAGATCTTCAGTCTATCAATTCCTACCACTCTCAGTAGATCTCTGGTCCTAATGGCCAATGGGTTTAAGGCTTATAATAAACTAGGTGATTGTTAGAGTTGAGTAGTTGCCTGGCTGTGATTTCCATGGCCCAGACCTGCAGTCACTGTCTATCCATTGTCATTGCAGTCGGACCGTTCTGTGCCTGTACCAGCGCCAACAATAACACCTACTGGTGTCTCAGGACAATCAACGAAACACACAACTTCCTCTTCTGTGAGTTTGCCACTGGCTTCCTGGAGTATTTTGACCTTAACACAGATCCGTACCAGGTAAGGAAAAAGACAAGAAATGAAAAGGAACTGGCTGGGGGTGGCTCTTGCAATGGAAGTCCATATGCCTCCCTCGTCCATAAGGTGCAATAGCAAGTGGGGCCAGCACCAGAGATATTTTAGTTCAGGTGCCATAGTGTAAGGGAAGTGTAAATGAGGCATTTCTAGGGGAGGTTTAGTCTTAGCGTTCTTGTATTTTGAATATCCATGTTGTACCCAATCAGAGTGAGGGCCACAGTGGGTAGAGATGGACTAGAACTTGAACCCGAGTTTGAAACGAACTTCTTGAGTTCAAATGGACTCAGACTTCTCGAACTATCCCGGACCCGGATTTCTCGGACTTTTGAAATTTCTGGACTTTCGATAATTATCGAATTCGAAAATCAAATGATCTTCGAATCGTTTAGGGGATAATTATCGAATGTTCAAATCTTTCATGGGATAATTATTGAAAATCGAACGCGAGAGCCCGAAAGTAGCGTGAGTGAGAGTAAAATCGAGTTTGGATATTGGAACATGTTCCCCAGACCATTTCCCAGGTCCCACAGCCATTTACATTAAGTTACCATTGATATTTTAATTGTATTTCATTAGAACTTTTCTAACTATTTGACTCCCTTTGACCTTAATGGGTCCGTTTTCGAGCTTTCCATATAGTTCGAAAACGGACCGAACTTTCGGAAGTGGGAAGCCTTGATTGGTGTCACCACTACCGGCATTGGGTAAAGTTCAGGCTGAAACACAACTGATTTGTTTCATTTAAAGATCATGAAGGTTCTTCCTGTTGTGCAACCAACATTACCTGGTTTTAGCCTTTTTATTATCCACCCACAGCTCATCAATGCAGTAAACACGTTGGACCGAGATGTCCTCAATCAGATGCACGTACAACTCATGGAACTGCGGAGCTGTAAAGGATCCAGACAGTGTAACCCCAGGACACGGAGCGTTGATCTCGGTAATCGTCCGGGGTGCCTGGGTATCTGGATATCCCATTGATTTGCAGAGGATGCTGGGAATAATTTGCTGCAACCAGTAATTTTAATACACCTGCTTCATGGCGTGTTCAGCGAGGACCCATGTTTCATGCTACCATTGGGTTTATCCTACAGAAAGAAACATGTTATAGATTAGAATTTGTAAGAAGCTAGACATAGTATTGTACATGCTCCCCCTATATCCAATCTAGTTTCTTTCCAACACAATAGAGAGTGTTAGAGCCACTTTATCAGATAGGGAGAGTGTCACTTTATTACACTATATAATGTGTCCACCCTCCTGGAACTCTCAGCACACCGGCGTCTGATTGGATCATCACTTGCGCATGTATAATGCGGACACAGACCCAAGCAGGGCAGTAAAGATACATAGTGGTAATCATAGTCTACCCTCTGCTTTGTATTATACCAATGTGCAACATGTAGAAATCTAAATACCCAACACAAAGATGGTAGACAAGACAATAATATTCCCGTTAAGGCAATAAGCGTTCTATGTAAATCAATTAAAATTTGAATATTTCATGTAGATTTACCAAGAGGAATGATGGTCTATGTAATTCTGTTTCTTTGATTTTCAGGATTTAAAGAGGACAGCTTTGAACAATACAGGTAGGTTATGTTCTATTATAAGGGGGTGTAGGGCTGTACTGGGGATCCCTCTACTGATGTACTACATATTCTAATCCTCCAGTCCCAGATTAAGGATAAAATAATTAAAGGATCAATTGAGGCTTAAAGACAATTCTGTCCTTAAGCCCAGAAACTGTAGATCTAAATGATGTGTTATTTATTTGAATTTCTAAACAGTCCCAGCAGTCAGTATATGTCACTTGTAGACTATAGGGGGCGATGTACGCAGTGTTACCCTCGTTCTAACGCTATGGGAACTCTCCTACCTTTATTCCACCAAAAGCATTTCCATGTAGAACCACTGCAAATCCAGTCTTAAAGGCACACTAATTCTCTATACATGGCTGCAAACTAGCTAGCAGGAGTAAGGTAGGGATCAGTGATTAAGTTACACCCTTTGCAGCTCATCTGATCCCCCTAAACAATTGGGAAATGCTATAGTTCTACTGCTATAAAATAATAAATCTCTATACTGGATATTGTATAGTTACAGGTTCCCCTGATGTAGGAAATCCATTTTTATTCAAAGTAATTGTAATTTTTACAGGCATGTCCATCCCCAAACTGTAAACTTTTTCTACCACCCCCAACACAGAAATCAATTTTGTTTCCCCCCTTGCGATCCTTAAAGCCTTTAATACTTCCTGATTGCAGCAGCAGTAAAACACTCTGAGCTTGCGGAGCGTTTTCTCCGGGCGGCGGAAAATGTAAAGGTTCTGGGCTTCAGGGAACAAGGGGAGGTAGGTAGCTATTATGATCTTGGGGTGGGGAAGGTTAAAATAGATTTTCAGTCTGGGGGTAGACATGCCCTTTAATTGTCTTTTTATACAAAGTTGCACACTTTTGATTGTGTGTTTAGTTCATGTTTATTTTTTACCTCCAAAATACACAGGCATCTACAGCGTCCTAAGTGGCCCAAAATGAAGAGACCAAATTCGAAATCCTTGTAAGTTCTCCAAATCTTCTTCTCTTTACATGAAACTTGTCTGTGTGAGATTTTAATAGACGGACCCATTTCAAATGATGTTTCAGCAATAGGAATCCTTAAAAGATGACTTGATATATCCTTGTGGTTTGGTATAAAAGGAGAACTAAAGCACAATGTTTAGAAAGAAGCATAGAAAAGTACCCAACATCCTGTGGCCCAGTAAGTTTACTTACTGGCCTGTCACGTGACCATTAGCCATGCTGATTGGCCGTGGCACTCCAACGCACAGTAAATGCTGCTGTTGCCAACTGTCCCAGATGCATTAACAGGCCAACCAGCGAGATTAGCGCAGTCGGGAGATTTGCAGAAGGATTTAAGACAATAGGAGCTGTGTTGAGAGGTCCAAGACTCCTAATGATTCAAGAAGATGAGTGCTTTCCTATGTGTCTTATATAAAAAAGTAAGCTTTATTTCTCCTTTAATTTGTGTTTTGTCTTCTGCAGAGGCCAGTTATGGGAAGGATGGGAAGGTTAAGGAAAAAAAAGAACAGATTCAAAGATCTCGACCATTTGTATAAAAATGTTTTTGGATAACCAGTTTTTGTGGAATTTGGTAGAGACTATTTGTTTCCGGGGGGAGGGGACTGAATAAACTGTGGATAGAAAGCCAGCAATGTTCTGAAGACTTGTGGTATGATCCAGGGAGCAGGTTCCCGGAATACATTCCTGCTGAAGGAAATCCGCCTCTTCTTCCAATGCACCACCACCACCTACGCTACCCAAACCAGAGGCATTGGTGTTTCAGCCTTCATTAAGTGGGTACAATAAAGATGTGTTTCCCTTCCTTCTTTCCCACCAGATGGAGTGGTGGCCTCTACCATAGGCTGGACATTCACTAAGATGGTATAATCCGCGATAAGACTTTACTAACAGTGGGTAAGGAGGTTAGAAAGTTATGTAAATAATGAATCACCTCCTAGATGGACCATGTCTGGACGTCCAGAAGAAAACCTCTCCATCTGACCTTGTACTTAATGTTGCAAAATAAAATGTCATATCTGATTGACTTTATACACAGAGACGTCCAAGAGCTTCATTCTGGTGGGTTTCATGAAAATAACGAATTCTTCGATCAGGAAAGAAGGAAAGTTCTGCAAACGTTGGAGATGTTTTTGCCCCATTGTCAATGGAATATTTCCCAATAATCCTGGAAGAACAAATCTCACTAAAAACCCTCCAAAGAACTTTTAATAGATTTCATTGGGATCTATTTATAAACCTGTGGTAATGGTAATTACCAATACCGTGGGTTCGTTAAGGCATCTGCGTTGTATGACGCGGGTCAATACAGTACATTTTCCAGGGCACCATATTGTATGTTGGTATCTGTGCTAGTGCATCCAGTAAAACACGGGGGCTTATTAACAAGTGAGTGCAATGTATCAGCAGTTAGACCACAGTGTCATATTACTGGCACATGGTTGAAATAGTAGGTACCGCACTGTAGTAAGGTTATAGTATTACACAGTGCACACGGTACACCGCGGTCAAAAAATACATTATAAATGTACCCCCCAAAATAGCAAGTGTACAAATAACACAACCAATGAAAATAAAGTTGTACTAACATACAAATAGCATACAATATACCATACACTGTGTTTAAGGTAATATGGAAACAAATCTACTTTCCAACCTGATTGGAACAACTCACGACCAACATATTGTCGCCTTTATATATATTTATAAACAAGACATTTTGCTTTTGTTTGCAGTGTAAATAGAGATCTCGCTCTGTTATTGTAAAGCTGGCCACACATGGGCCAAATTCAATTCAAATCGATTCCCTTTTTCTCTCCTGTTTGATTGGTCATTTCTTGAAACCGGGTAGATAGGGATCAAACCAACTGGGACATTTTCTAACCATCTTATCCAGCCCTAAACGTGTAAGATGGTGTATTGGTGATTCCTGGTGAAGTTTCAATTGGGGAGATTCGATTGGTTGCACTATCGTGCAGCCACTGACCTGTGTATGGGCCCTTTAAGCCTTCTCTTGAGATTAATGTAATTTAATATTGCTACCTCAGCATTATTTCACCATCTGCTCTCTTGTTCAAACCTGCACGCTTACGTCTAAAATAAAACCGAAATCTTCACAGAAAATAAGATGTCAAAGCTCCATTTTTTTATGCAAATTGAAAAGAGGAGGTTTTGCTTTGCCTTGCAGATGGGTGGAGGCGTGAAACCTGTTTAGTTATGTGGATATTTAGAACAGGGGACAAACTATACCTGAGAATCTTAAAGGGTAACTGTGATCTAAAAATTACTTTATGTAAATTGACAGGAATTGCGCTAATGAGTATTTTTGCAATTTATGTTCATTATTTTTTTTTATTTAGTTTTAAATATATTTACATTTTTATGTGTGCTATATTAGCAGCATCACCAAATCCACTGCGCTTCCTGCTCTGAAACCATGTGACAATCCCTCTTCCCTGTGTCGCCGCCTCCTCCTCCATTAAAAAAAAGACAAAAATGTACACACCTTACACACTACCTGGCATCTTCTACAAGGGCCATCTCCATTGCCGCTGTGCAAGAGCTCATTTAGCTTTTAAGGAGGCATAAACCAGGAGGACATTGGTCAGTCGGTAAGGGGGTGGATTTCTGCCTTTGGGGGTGTCAGAATATTAAGTATTGCAGACTTGAAACACGTGGCATTCATATCTAAACACTATGAGATCTAATGAGCCTATGGTATGGTTAAAAAGCACGTTCACCATTAAAACAAAAAACTGGTGACTTGTCAGTTATCAGCCCACAACCCCAACTTCTAGTAATACCAGTTTATTACATTTATTTGTAACCAGATATTTAATGATATGTATTATTCCTCTGAGAGCTTTTTATGAGCTTGAGCATGTGCAGAGGAGGCAGCAGGTAAAACAGCAGTCAATCATTGGTTGTGATGTCAGTTGTCACTGCCTTGATTGACAGCATGGAGGGAGGGGCCAGCTTGCTCTGCCAGAATGGGGACAATAAGTATTATTAAATATGTGGTGAGTAATGCAGGTAATAAAGTGCCAAATATATCAGTTGGGGGCAGATAACTGAAAATTGAAATTTTTTTGGTTTTAAGGCTGGACATTCTCTTTAACAACGTATGACAACCATTCTAAGTCACAGGTGATCCCAGCCCTGATGAGACCAAGCAAACAATAGTATAATCTGGGTACCATTAACAGTTTATTTGACCAATGATAATTCAGCCTAGGGAGAATCTGTACAATCATTATAATAAACCAGAAGGTACCAACAAATAGAGTTTTAAAGTTATCATTTTAAAATACACAATATCTGTGGTGATATTACTCATTATGGGGTTTCTTTTCTTGGCAAAACTGTCCATTTAACCAGGAGATGACATACGGCAGATTGCAGTAAGCGACCACATGAGGGAGACATTACACAAGGACTATAGGGTAACTATATAGAGCGTACAGTTACACTGCGCTTATTTATATATCTACATGTTCTATATATAATGTACACCTACACTGGGCTTATTTATATATCTACATGTTCTATATATAATGTACACTGGGCTTATTTATATATCTACATGTTCTATATATAATGTACACCTACACTGGCTATTTATTTACATGTTCATATATAATGTACCCCACACTGGGCTTATTTATATATCTACATGTTCTATTATAATGTACACCTACACTGGGCTTATTTATCTACTACATGTTCTATATATAATGTACACCTACTGGGCTTATTTATATATCTACATGTTCTATATAAATGTACACCTACACTGGGCTTATTTATATATCTACATGTTCTATTTAATGTACACTGGGCTATTAATATCTACATGTTCTATATATAATGTACACCTACACTGGGCTTATTTATAATCTACATGTTCTATATATAATGTCCCTACACTGGCTTATTTATATATCTACATGTTCTATATATTACATTACACTGGGCTTATTTATATATCTCATGTTCTATATATAATGTACACCTACACTGGGCTTATTTATATTCTACATGTTCTATATATAATGTACACCTACCTGGGCTTATTTATTATCTACATGTCTATATAAATGTAACACTGGGCTTATTTATATATCTACATGTTCTATATATTGTACACCTCCCTGGGCTTATTTATATATATCTATCTTCTATATATAAGTACACACTGGGGCTTATTTATATATCTACATGTTCTATATATAATGTACACCTACACTGGGCTTATTTATATATCTACATGTCTATATATAATGTACACCTACACTGGCTTATTTATATATCTACATGTTCATATATAATGTACACCTACACTGGGCTTATTATATATCTACATGTTCTATATATAATGTACACTGGGCTTATTTATATATCTACATGTTCTATATATAATGTACACTGGCTTACTATATATCTACATGTTCTATATATATGTACACCTACACTGGGCTTATTTATATATCTACATGTTCTATATATAATGTACACCTACACTGGGCTTATTTATATATCTACATGTTCTATATATAATGTACACTGGGCTTATTTATATATCTACATGTTCTATATATAATGTAACTACACTGGGCTTATTTATTACTACATGTCTATAATAAATGTACACTGGGCTTATTTATATATCTAACTGTTCTATATATAATGTACACCTACACTGGGCTTATTTATATATCTACATGTTCTATATATAATGTACACTGGGCTTATTTATATATCTACATGTTCTATATATAATGTACACCTACACTGGGCTTATTTATATATCTACATGTTCTATATATAATGTACACCTACACTGGGCTTATTTATATATCTACATGTTCTATATATAATGTACACACTGGGCTTATTTATATATCTACATGTTCTATATATAATGTACACCTACACTGGCTTATTTATATATCTACATGTTCTAATATAATGTACAACTGGGCTTATTTATATATCTACATGTTCTATATATATGTACACCTACACGGGCTTATTTATATATCTACATGTCTATATTAATGTACACCTACACTGGGCTTATTTATATATCTACATGTTCTATATATAATGTACACTGGGCTTATTTATATATCTACATGTTCTATATATAATGTACACTGGGCTTATTTATATATCTACATGTTCTATATAAAATGTACACTGGGCTTATTTATATATCTACATGTTCTATATATAATGTACACTACACTGGGCTTTTTTATATATACTACATGTTCTATATATAATGTACACTGGGCTTATTTATTTATCTACATGTTCTATATTAATGTACACCTACACTGGGCTTATTTATATATCTACATGTTCTATATATAATGTACACTGGGCTTATTTATATATCTACATGTTCTATATATAATGTACACCTACACTGGGCTTATTTATATATCTACATGTTCTATATATAATTTACAACTGGGCTTATTTATATACTACATGTTTCTATATATAATGTACACCACACTGGGCTTATTATATATCTACATGTTCTATATATAATGTACACCTACACTGGGCTTATTTATATATCTACATGTTCTATATAATTACACCTACACTGGGCTTATTTATATATCTACATGTTCATAATATGTACACCTACACTGGCTTATTTATATATCTACATGTTCTATATATAAATAATAACACTGGGCTTATTTATATATCTACATGTTCTATATATAATGTACACCACACTGACATTATTTATATATATCTACATGTTCTATATATAATGTAACACTGGGCTTATTTATATATACTACATGTTCTATATATAATGTACACTCACTGGGCTTATTTATATCTATACATGTTCTATATATAATGTACACCTACACTGGGCTTTTTATATATCTACATGTTCTATATATAATGTACACTGGGCTTATTTATATATCTACATGTTCTATATATATGTTACACCTACACTGGGCTTATTTATATATCTACATGTTCTATATTAATTACACCTACACTGGGCATTTATATATCTACATGTTCTATATATAATGTACACCTACCTGGTTATTTATATATCTAACTGTTCTATATATAATGTACACTGGGCTTATTTATAATTCTACATGTTCTATATATAATTACACTCTGAGCTTATTTATATCTACAGTTCTATATAAATGTCACATGGGCTTATTTATATCTACATTTTCTATATATAAATAGTACACTGGGCTTATTTATATATCTACATGTTCTATATAAATGTACACACCTACACTGGCTTATTATATATCTACATGTTCTATATATAATGTACACGGGCTTATTTTATATATCTACATGTTCTATATATAATGTACACCTACACTGGGCTTATTTATATCTCTACATGTTCTTCTATATGTACACCTACACTGGGCTTATTTATATATCTACATGTTCTATATATAATGTACACCTACACTGGGCTTATTTATATATCTACATGTTCTATATATAATGTACACTGGGCTTATTTATATATCTACATGTTCTATATATAATGTACACCTACACGTGGCTTATTTATATATCTACATGTTCTATATATAATTACACCTACACTGGGCTTATTTATATATCTACATGTTCTATATATAATGTCACCTGGGCTTATTTATATATCTACATGTTCTATATATAATGTACACCTACACTGGCTTATTTATCTATCTACATGTTTCTATATATAATGTATCACACCACACTGGGCTTATTTAATACTACATGTTCTTATATATAATGTCACACCTACAACTGGCTTATTTATATATCTACATGTTCTATATATAATTGTACACCTACACTGGGCTTATTTATATATCTACTGTTCTATATATAATGTACACCTACACTGGGCTATTTATATTATCTACATGTTCTATATATAATGTACACCTACACTGGGCTTATTATATATCTACATGTTCTATATATAATTACACCTACACTGGGCTTATTTATATATCTACATGTTCTATATTAATGTACACTGGATTATTATATATCTACATGTTCTATATATAATGTACACCTGGGGCTTATTATATATCTACAATTCTATATATATGTACACCTACACTGGGCTTATTTTATATATCTACATGTTCTATATATAATGTACACCTACACGGGCTTATTTATATATCTACATGTTCTATATAAATGTACACTGGGCTTATTTATATATCTACATGTTCTATTATAATGTACACCTACACTGGGCTTTTTAATATCTACATGTTCTATATATATGTACACACTGGGCTTATTTATATATCTACATGTTCTATATATAATGTACACCTACACTGGGCTTATTTATATATCTACATGTTTCTATATATCATGTACACCTACACTGGGCTTATTTATATATCTAATGTTCTATATATAATGTACACCTGGGCTTATTTATATATCTACATGTTCTATATATAATGTACCTACACTGGGCTTATTTATATATCTACATGTTCTATATATAATGTACACTGGGCTATTTATATATCTACATGTTCTATATATAATGTACACCTCCCTGGGCTTATTATATATCTACATGTTCTATATTATAATGTACCCTACACTGGGCTTATTATATATCTACATTTCTATATATAATGTACACCTACACGGGCTTATTTATATATCTACATGTTCTATATATAATGTACACCTCACGGGGCTTATTTATATATCTACATGTTCTATTATATGTACACCTACACTGGGCTTATTTATATATCTACATGTTCTATATATAATGTACACTGGGCTTATTTATATCTCTACATGTTCTATATATAATGTACACCTACATGGGCTTATTTATATATCTACATGTTCTATATATAATGTACACCTACACTGGGCTTATTTATATATCTACATGTTCTATATATATTTACACTGGGCTTATTATATATCTACATGTTCTATATATAATGTACCCTACACTGGGCTTATTTATATATCTACATGTTCTATATATAATGTACACCTACACTGGGCTTATTATATATCTACATGTTCTATATAAATTTACACTACTGGGCTTATTTATTATCTACATGTTCTATATTAATGTACACTGGGCTTATTTATATACTACATGTTCTATATATAATGTACACCTACACTGGGCTTATTTATTATCTACATGTTCTATATTAATGTACACTGGGCTTATTTTATATATCTACATGTTCTATATATAATGTACACTGGGCTTATTTATTATCTACATGTTCTATATATAATGTCACTTGGGCTTATTTATATATCTACATGTTCTATATTAATGTACACTACGGGCTTATTTAATATCTACATGTTCTATATATAATGTGTACACTGGGCTTATTTATATATCTACATGTTCTATATATAATGTACACTGGGCTTATTTATATATCTACATGTTCTATATATAATGTACACTGGGCTTATTTATATATCTACATGTTCTATATATAATGTACACTCACTGGGCTTATTTATATATCTACATGTTCTATATATAATGTACACCTACACTGGGCTTATTTATATATCTACATGTTCTATATATAATGTACACCTACACTGGGCTTATTTATATATCTACATGTTCTATATATAATGTACACCTACACTGGGCTTATTTATATATCTACATGTTCTATTATAATGTACACCTACACTGGGCTTTATTTAATATATCTACATGTTCTATATATAATGTACACTTGGGCTTATTATATATCTCTACATGTTCTATATATAATGTACACCTACACTGGGCTTATTTATATATCTACATGTTCTATATAAATGTACACCTACACTGGGCTTATTTATATATCTACATGTTCTATATATAATGTACACCTACACTGGGCTTATTTATATATCTACATGTTCTATATATAATGTACACCTACACTGGGCTTATTTATATATCTACATGTTCTATATATAATGTACACCTACCGGCTTATTTAGATATCTACATGTTCTATATATAATTACACCTACACTGGGCTTATTTATATATCTACATGTTCTATATATAATTGTACACCTACAGGGCTATTTATATATCTACATGTTCATATATAATGTACCCTACACTGGGCTTATTTATATATCTACATGTTCTATATATAATGTATCACCTGGCCTTAATTTATATATCTACATTTGCTATATATAATGTACACTGGGCTTATTATATATCTAACATGTTCTATATATAATGTACACTACACTGGGGCTTATTTATATATCTACATGTTCTATATATAATGTACACTGGCTTATTTATATATCTACTGTTCTATATATAATGTCACCACACGGGGCTTATTTATATAATCTACATGTTCTAATTATGTACACCTACACTGGGCTTATTTATATATCTACATGTTCTATATATAATGTACACCTACACTGGGCTATTTTATATCTACTTTCTATAATCATAATGTACACCTACACTGGGCTTATGTTATATATCTACATGTTCTATATATAATGTACACCTCACTGGGCTTATTTATATATCTACATGTTCTATATATAATGTACACGGGCTTATTTATATATCTACATGTTCTATATATATGTACACCCTACACTGGCTTATTTATATATCTACATGTTCTATATATAATGTAACAGTGCTTATTATATATCTACATGTTCTATATATATGACACTCTACACTGGGCCTTATTTATATATCTACATGTTCTATATATAATGTACACTGGGCTTTTATATTCTACATGTTCTATATATTAATGTACACTACACTGGGCTATTTATATATTACATGTTCTATATATAATGTACACTGGCTTTTTTATATATCTACTGTTCTATATATAATGTACACTGGGCTTATTTATATCTACATGTTTCTTATATAAGTAACTGGTATTTATATTCTACTTTCTATATAAATGACACTACATGGGCTTATTTATATATCTACATGTTCTATTAGTAATTACACTGGGCTTATTTTTCTCTACATGTTCTACTATATAATGTCACCTACCTGGGCTTATTTATATATCTACATGTTCTAAATAATGTACCCTGGGCTTATTTATATATCTACATGTTCTATATATAATGGTACACCTACACTGGGCTTATTTATATATCTTACATGTTCTATATATAATTACACCTGGGCTTATTTATATATCTCATGTTTGCTATATATAATGTACAACCTACACTGGTGCTTATTTATTATCTACCTGTTCATTATATGTCACTACACTACACTGGGCTTATTATATATCTCATGGTGTATAATATAATGTTACACTACACTGGGGCTTATTTATTATAATCTACTGTTCTATATATAATGTACACCTACACTGGGCTTATTTATATTCTACATTTTCATATATACTAATGTACATGTCTTAATTTTATATATCTACTGTTCTATATATAATGTACCACTGGGCTTATTTAATATCTACATGTTCTATATATAATGTACCCCTACACTGGGCTTATTTATATATCTACATGTTCTATATATAATGTACACTGGGCTTATTTATATATCTACATGTTCTATATATAATGTACACTGGGCTTATTTATATATCTACATGTTCTATATATAATGTACACCTACACTGGGCTTATTATATATCTACATGTTCTATATATAATGTACACCTGCGGGCTTATTTAATATATCAGACATGTTCTATATATATGTACACTGGGCTATTTATATATCTACATGTTTTCTATATATATTACACACACTGGGCTTATTTTATTATCTACATGTTCTATATATAATGTACAACTGGGCTTATTTATATAATCTACATGTTCTATATAGTAATGTACACTGGGCTTATTTATATATCTACATGTTCTATATATAAGGTACACCTACACTGGGCTTATTTAATATCTACAGTTCTCATATATAATGTACACCTACACTGGGCTTATTTATATTCTACATGTCTATATATAAGTACACCTACACTGGGCTTATTTATATATCTACATGTTCTATATATAATACACCTACACTGGGCTTATTTATTATCTACATGTTCTATATAAATGTACACCTACACTGGGCTATTTATATATCTACATTTTCTATATATAATGTACCCTACACTGGGCTTATTTATATATCTACATGTTCTATATAATGTACACCTACACTGGGCTTATTTATTCACTCATATATATACATGGATTTTCTATGTTCATATTAATGTACACCTACACTGGGCTTATTTATATATCTACATGTTCTATATATAATGTACACCTGGGGCTTATTTTATATCTACATGTTCTATATATAATGTACACCTACACTGGGCTTATTTATATATCTACATGTTCTATATATAATGTACACTGGGCTTATTTATATATCTACATGTTCTATATATAATGTACACCTACACTGGGCTTATTTATATATCTACATGTTCTATATATAAGACAGTGTACAATGGGCTTATTATATATCTACATTTTCTATATATAATGTACACTGGGCTTATTTATATATCTACATTTCATATAATGTACTCATGCTATATATCCTAATGTATTTGTACACCTACGGGCTTTTTATATATCTACATTTTCTATATATAAGTACACTGGGCTTATTTATTATCTACATGTTCTATATATATGAACACCTACACTGGCTATTTATATATCTACATGTTCTATATATAATGTACACTGGGCTTATTTATATCTCTACATGTTCTATATATAAATGTACACTGGGCTTATTTATATATCTACATGTTCTATATTAATGTACAACTGGGCTTATTATATATCTACATGTTCATATATCTGTAACTACACTGGTTATTATATATCTACTGTTCTATATATATGTACACCTACCTGGGCTTATGTATATATCTACATGTTCTATATATAAGTACACCTACACTGGCTTATTTTATATATCTACATGTTCATATATAATGTAACCTACACTGGGCTTATTTATATATCTAAATGTTCTATATATAATAGTTACACTGGCTTATTTTATATCCATGTTCTATATATAATGTACACTGGGCTTATTTATATATCTACATGTTCTATATATAATGTACACCTACACTGGGCTTATTTAATATACTACATGTTCTATATATAATGTAACACTGGGCTTATTAATATCTACATGTTCTATATATATGTACACTGGGCTTATTTATATATCTACATGTTCTATATATAATGTACACCTACACTGCTTATTTATATATCTACATGTTCTATATATAATGTACACTGGCTTATTTATATATCTACATGTTCTATATATAATGTACACCACACTGGGCTTTTTATATATCTACATGTTCTATATATATGTACACTGGGCGTATTTATATATCTACATGTTCTATATATAATGTACCACCTACACTGGGCTTATTTATATATCTACAGTTTATATATAATGTACACTGGGCTTATTTATATATCTACATGTTCTTATATAATGTACACCTAACTGGGCTTATTATATATCTACATTTTTCTATATATATGTAACACTGGGCTTATTTATATATCTACATGTTCTATATATATGTACACCTACACTGGGCTTATTTATATATCTACATGTTCTATATATAATGTACACTGGGCTTATTTATATATCTACATGTTCTATATATAATGTACACCTACACTGGGCTTATTTATATATCTACATGTTCTATATATAATGTACACCTACACTGGGCTTATTTATATATCTACATGTTCTATATAATGTACACTACCTACATGGGCTTATTTATATATCTACATGTTCTATATTAATGTACACCTACCTGGCTTATTTATATATCTACATGTTCTATTATTCACTGCTGGGCTTATTTATTATCTACATGTTCTATATATAATGTTACACTGGGCTTATTTATATATCTACTGTTCTATATAATGTACACTGGGCTTATTTATATATCTACATGTTCTATATATAATGTACACCTACACTGGGCTTATTTATATATCTACATGTTCTATATATAATGTACACCTACACTGGGCTTATTTATATATCTACATGTTCTATATATAATGTACACCTACACTGGGCTTATTATAATATCTACATGTTCTATATATAATGTACCACTGGCTTATTTATATATCTACATGTTCTATATATAATGTACACTGTGGCTTATTTATTATCTACATGTTCTATATATAATGTACACCTACACTGGGCTTATTTAATATCTAATGTTCTATATATAATGTACACTGGGCTTATTTATATATCTACATGTTCTATATTAATGTACACTGGGCTTATTTATATATCTACAGTTCTAATATAATGTACACCTACACTGGGCTTATTTTATATCTACATGTTCTATAATAATGTACACTGGGCTTATTTATATATCTACATGTTCTATATATAATGTACACTGGGCTTATTTATATATCTACATGTTTCTATATATAATGTCTACTGGGCTTATTTATATATCTACATGTTCTATATATAATGTACACCTACACTGGGCTTATTTATATATCTACATGTTCTATATATAATGTACACTGGGCTTATTTATATATCTACATGTTCTATATATAATGTACACTGGGCTTATTTATATATCTACCATGTCTATATATATATGTACACTGGGCTTATTTATATATCTACATGTTCTATATATACATGTACACCTACACTGGGCTTATTTATATACTACATGTTCTATAATAATGTACACCTACACTGGGCTTATTTATATATCTACATGTTCTATATATAATGTACACTACACTGGCTTATTAATATCTACATGTTCTATATTAATGTACACTCTGGCTTATTTATATATCTACATGTTCTATATATATGTACACCTACACTGGTTATTTATATATCTACATGTTCTAATATATATGTACACTGGCTTATTATATATCTACATGTTCTATATATAATGTACACTGGGCTTATTTATATATCTACATGTTCTATATATATATGTACACCTACATGGGCTTATTTATTATCTAATCTACATGTTCTAATAAATGTACACTGGGCTTATTTATATATCTACATGTTCTATATATAATGTACCTACACTGGGCTTATTTAATATCTACATGTTCTATATATAATGTACACCTACACTGGGCTTATTTATATATCTACATGTTCTATATATAATGTACACCTACACTGGGCTTATTTATATATCTACATGTTCTATATATAATGTACACTGGCTTATTTATATATCTACATGTTCTATATATAATGTACACTGGGCTTATTTATATATCTACATGTTCTATATATAATGTACACTGGGCTTATTTATAATCTACATTTTCTATATATATGTACACTGGGCTTATTATATATCACATGTTCTATATTAAGTACGACCTCACTGACTGGCTGTATTTATATATCTACATGTTCTATATATAATGTACACCTACACTGGGTTTATTTATATATCTACATATTCTATATATAACGTACGCCTACAATACAAAATGTACACTATACATTACTATATAAAGTATATACATTACATTACTATACATTATTATGCTATATACTGTACATTACTATCTAATATACTATACATCACTATACTAACCTATACATACTATACTTTATACTATACATTACTATGCTATATACATAACTATACTATACATTACTATATATTATACATTACTATACCATATATTATACATTAGTATACTATATATTATACATATATATACTGTACCTACACAGGGCTTATTTAAATGTTTAGCTTTGGCTATACTTTAATCTGTGAAACTTGATTTGCTGTAAAAGTAACAGAAAATATGAAAACGGACTAGGTAGGTACTAAACACACTTATCCTGTATAGATAAGTTCAGATTCATGGGAAAGGGGTGGAACATAACTAATGGTATTAGTACTGTTTATAAGTACTAGTAGCCTTACATTTCTGTCACAGTGACCAATATAGTTATGCCATTAGCTGTAGGTAGTTAACCACCAATCATTATTCTACACAGGGTGTACTTTGTGCCTTTATTATTTGACTGTACTGATGGGTTCTTTGAAATAAAAATGCCATATTTAAAATAAAACCAGCAGTACATATATCAAAAAATAAAGAACATCCTAAAATACCGGTCTCTGTGTAAAGTACTGATTGTGTCGTTATTTCCGTGCTAGCGTATATTTATACTCTAATGAAGTTTTATAAATACAGTCATGGTGATGCACTAAGAGGCCCACTGCACCTGTCCAGGAGTTTAAGTCTCTCTAACTGGTATAGCGTGACTTAAACTCCTTCATTGCGTTGGCTGCGTGGCTAACGCGGTAGTTAACCGTGCAAGCGATGCTATATGCCGAAAGCAGAATTCTATTGCGGCACTTTAAATGCCAGCTGATTGCTGCCGTTAAAAGTGCCGAAATAGATACCGGCACTTTGCGATGCACCGAGAGCCGATATTGGCATATAGCACCGGGTTGCCGATAGGGGTTCTCGGTGCATCGGGCTGAGTGTATATCTATTGATATATCAAAAATAAAGTTGTAGTTTGTATCTGCAGTTACCATGGGCCAGATTTATAAAGGCAAAGAACATTCCGCAAAATGTACGATCCGCGGTCATACATTAACGATAATCCACAGTACTGCAAACTTGATATACCACAAGTTTTTAAATATGGCCCCGTGTTTGGGGATTTAAATATTATTGCGGTTACACTTATTCTTACACTTCGGAATAAATAAATTGGAGTGGTTGGTAACTCCCCAGTGTTCCTGGCCACCCAGACCAGAAGAACAAGAATTAGGACAGTCCTGCATCAATCAAGCCATCTACTACCTCAACACCCTCTACCTCACCAACTATTACCTCTCTATCTACTACCTCACCAACTTTGCCTTCTACTACCTCACCACCCTAGTTAATATAGTTAATATAGAAATTGAAGTAAGGATAGCTGAACAAAGCAAAGCCCAACAAGTACAGTATATCAATAGTAAAAAGAGGATAGAGAATGTGGGACTGTTAAATGGGGCTAAGATGGTTATGGGAGATACCGAGAAGGCTAATGTGTGAACGATGAATGATGGGATTATTGTGCATGTTTGCTGGGTGGCATTTAATAATCTATTTCATGTATATTTTAATAAAATAATTGAAGGAGAATACTAAAGATAAAAAGATCAGATAGTCTAGGGGCAGATCCCACATTAACGCATAAAAAGAAGCGTACCAGAGGGGATTTGAACTCATGAACAGAAGTGCAATGTCCATGCGGTGCTATCCACTGCACCATGGGGCTAGCTGGGAATTGACTGTGTCAGTAGAACATTTGTTAATTGGCTGTTGGGTATTTATCACACAGGGAAACTGATGTCAAGTATTCTACCCGATCTGTCCCAGAGTGTGAGCGGTCCAGTGGCTCAGAGTAATGGTGCTGTGTACTGGTAATGCAAGGTTGTGGGTTCAATTCCAGTCAGTGCCGTACTCTGGGTCTCAGATGGAGGTAAGTGTTGAAGGCCAAGTAACCCAAGAGTAATTTGGAGAAAGGTGAGTAGAAGAGAAAAGTAAGTTTAGAAAGATGGAGTGGGCAGTAGTTTTAGTACCCACTCATTTGAAGAAATTTCGGTTAAGTACAAACTTTTTCAGAGCAGCCGGAGGTATGACTGGGTGCTGCCATGGGGGGGACGGGCATGCACGTCGTCTGCTCCATCCTTACTTTGATGTGTTTGCATCCTTGGCCCTGGGGCTATGTTAACATGCCCTCAATGGGCCCAACTTCGAGGCAACTCTACCTACAATGCCGCCATTGCAGGGTGAAACATCTTTGCGCTCACTCGGAACCATCTTTGCACTTACTCGGAACCGTCTTTGCACTCACTCGGAACTGTCTTTGCGCTCACTTGTAACCGTCTGCTGGTGGCTTTGAACCCACAGCCTTCTGGTTCAAAGCTCAGTGACCCAGGCGCTGAGCCACACTGCCGCCCGAGAGATGGTGGAATCACTAGTATATTTGGCCTGTTCTTCTCATCCTTATTAAAGTATAAAACTCATCAGGAGGATTCGAACCCATGAGTACTGGGCTGGGAGGCAACAGTGCTAAGCACCAGGCCACAGGGCTACTTGGGAACCTGGTGGATATTTAGGGTATTTGAGGTTCATCTCACTTACTAACCAATAGTAAAGAAGGGATTCAAACCCATGAACTTTGTTTAGTAGAACAACAGCACTAAGAACCGCGCCACGGCACTGCTTGGGAATCCAGGGAAGGCACTAGGATATTTGAGTTTTTCTTTAATAAAGCACAAATAATAAAGTATTAACCAAGGGAATAGAACCCACGACCTTCACATTACAATGAACCAACACCAGGCGCTGAGCCACATGGCTGCCCAAGGCAATGGTGGAATCACTAGTATATTTGGCCTGTTTTTCTCATCCTTATGAAAGTATAAAACATTGGAGTGATCAGGAGGATTCGAACCCATGACCACCGCACCGCAAGGCAATGGTGTTAAGCACCAGGCCACAGGGCTGCCTGGGAACTTGGAGGATATAAGAAAACCTGGAGACTATTAGGAAACCTTAAAAAAAAAAGTTTAATTCAATTGGTTTCCAGGAACTAAACTCGTCGGTTCTACTGTGTTAGTTTCTACCAACAATCCAAAGATTAAATGGCGTTAAGATGTATCGAGAGAAGTGGATATAGATTTGACA
This sequence comes from Hymenochirus boettgeri, assembly GCA_019447015.1. Classification (NCBI taxonomy): domain Eukaryota; kingdom Metazoa; phylum Chordata; class Amphibia; order Anura; family Pipidae; genus Hymenochirus; species Hymenochirus boettgeri. The sequence goes on from CM033476.1 coordinate 91,167,505, forward strand.
CTATATGGACCGCACAATCGTCACGGCCAGCTGTCGGACGCAGCTGCTTTTGCCGTGACAATCCTTACTCCTGGCCAACAGGACATTTAGTGTAAATTTAGTCTCTTAGGCTGTTTGGCTATCAGGGGTCTCCTACACAGAAAGTTGGGGTACCTATGCATATCTGATATCGTTGCACCCTGAAGAGTCAGAGCTTTTAGAAACAGTAAGTCCAGGACCTGATGAAGGGGTTGTACCCTTGAAACATGGTCACTGATAAAGTTTGGCTTATAATAAACCCACCATTTCACGTTGGAGTGCAAGTCTACATTGGATTATTGCTCAGAATTAAAACTTACCTCTTTGGGCACCATATAACCTGGCCTAGACATTACCCCTCTGACTGACCCAACATAATCCAACCCACCAATCTTAATCCATTGGCAATCTACCTACAGCCACCTATTTTGTTACTGTAACCGTTTTGTATTAATACAATACAAAACCACTAGATGGCAGCACGTACTCATGTTTGTTCTAGAGGAATTTGCAATGCTCCTTGGTGTTCCCCCCAATGAAACCTCTAGTTTTCTTGTTAACAGTTAATTCAGGTCCAGGTACAAATTTTGTATCCTATGGAGTTCATAACTATGGTATAAACTAACCCTTTGTAATATTATCCATATGTCCTTTGTATTATATATATTATACACAGGATTGGGCAGAAATATTGGGTGTGTGGCTTAATGTCTCCAGACAGATCTACCAATTGATATAGGCAGGGTAAAAAGATTGATCTAGAATCCTATTTGTCTTTATTCTGCCTGGACTACTATGTTTCTATAATACTATGTTACAAACAAGTATTTACAGACTCCAAACAGTGTGAAAAATGAATTTATTCATCTGCGATACATGGTGATACCGCTTTAATTCCCATCAGACAGACAACCAACAAGCTTAACCAATTAGCAATCTGTCTGCAGGGAATATTGGTTCAGGATGATTATTACAGCCCAGCATTTCTTTATGGGAATTTTTGTTTTACATGATGAGTTCCTCTAGAGGGCGCTAGAAGACTATAGAATGTAGCACTGGTTGAAAGTAAAAGCAACATAGTTGACAGCACCTGCTCTTTACACTTTGCCTTTAATCTGAGATGTTTACGAGTAACACAAATGCTGCGATTGGATACATTGCATAACCCGCTGAAATCATTTTTGATAAAAAGAAATAAAATTGTTATATTAACATTGTGTTAACGATCGTGAGAGAATTTTCATTATCTAATGGCAAATTAAAAACCCTTCACTGGGGCTTTATACACCGAGAGCTTCTTATAATAAGACCTGCAATATCACCCCCTTTCACTTTAAATTAACCCTCTATGTGCCGCAGACTTTCCACTGTCCATTCTCCGAATCCCTGTCCCTTTAATAAAAACAAAGGCTGTCCCATTCCTTATACACCAGGTATTATTGGACAAATTGTAACAATGTTTAGAACACTTTTGGGGGCAGTTACGATCGGTAATTGTCGCAGCTTAGCCCCCCAAAAAACGTATTCACCAAAGGCTCCGCGTACGATATTGAAAAGGGTTTCGTTTTTGCTGTCACCACGATATTAAGCGATAGTCCTCGGCAGAAAAACATGTTAAAAACCGCGCAATATCGCTGCTAACTAAGCAAACGTTTTTGACTATCGGAATTTCCACGCACTTTGGTCCCCAAATCTCCGTCAAAACCACAGTGAATAACCCCCAATACTTAGCTTTCCTTTACATATTACTCCTTTAGGGTTAGGCCACACTAGCATGTTTCTCACGTGTTTCCCCAAGCAAACCCCATAAGAAACGCAGCACTGACGTGTGCTGCAATCCAATTTCTAAGAGCATTCGATCGCCAACATTCCCGTGCGTTGTAGGTGTGGCCACAGGCTTACACACTGCATTCACCTGACTGACCTCGGTATAAAATTCTGTGATCATTATAGCAGGTCCAATCGGGTTTTCCCGTTACCGGAACCGTTTCTTCTACTGTGTTAACTAAAATTCATAAGAGTTCTTATTGTTACAAAAAATGGCGCTAATTTTGCCCCAACCAATCAGATGTTAGCATTCAAATGTTAAATTAGATCTGATTGGTTGGGGCAAAATTAGCACCATTTTTTTAAGGATAAGAACTTTCATTGAATCTCCCTGTATATTTATATTTTATTTGGGAACATTTCCCGTCCTATTGCACCCAACACAGAATGCCACTTGCATTTGGTAGAAAGCACAAAGCCAATAGATGTGTGTGTGTGTGTTTTGTGTGCTGCGGTTATTACATCCAGATTTATTTCTACGGTCACACCAGAAACATCCAGTTCTCAAGGAAGTCGAGGCGAAGGCTTTCTCTAGAGATGTGAAATGCTGACAGGTCGAGATAAGACTTTCACCAAACCCAGTCCCTCGGAGAGATCTTGGGTTGTGTAAAGTTTTCTCTCCAGATGTTTTTCAGCCGCCCCCCAAACCACGTCCATCCGAGACCCTCTGAAAGTCTATTTGGTGAATAATCTAAACAATATCTGCACATCTACCCTTGAACGAGACATTTCAAAACTTCCCACGATCCTCTGGGCAGAAAAGCCACTTTCCTCCATGAGCCGCGTCTATGGCCTGCCACCTGCTACACTTGGTTTCTCCAAACACGTTCCCCCCTTCTGTGTTCACTGGCGCCAGAGAGCTCCGGCCCACAACTCAGTGATTATTTGTGTTAGCGAGGGGGGAGAGGGGAAAAGTCCTGCGAGCAAGTGAAATCAGCATTTGCATTATGTATAAACACACACAGACAAATTATTTTAATTGTGTCCTATATGGCTCTGAAATTGGAGCGTGGGGGTCGGAGGAGGTAGGAGGAGGTAGGGACAGGAAGGGACAGATGTGGGGGTTTGACTGGAGATTTTTTATCTCCTCCACAAATAAACTTTATAAAAGCTGCAATCACAGTGCAAATCACTGCCCAGCTCCTAAATGGAGATAACTGGATTCAAAATCAATTCCCCCGTATACTCAAACACGTACACACACAGTTTACCGGAACGCACGTACACGCACAGTTTACCGGAACCCACGTACACACACAATTTATCAGAACCCACGTACATGCACAATTTACCGGAACACACGTACACGCAAAGTTTACCAGAACCCACATACACACACATCTTCTTTAGCAGTACAATATGTATACAATTTTAAACACAAAGATATTAAACACTATTATTATCATTATTATTATTATATATTTATATAGCACCAACATATTCAGTGGCACTTTACAATTACATAATCATACATTGCATACAAGGGTAAAACATATTATACAAAGTCATAAATATTAAAAACAAAGGTAAAGCAAACATTATAAGTACACATAATGATGAGTTATTTACAGCAATACCGTGATAGGAAGGAGGACCCTGCCCAAAGAGCTTACAGTCTACAGAGATGTTCAATGCAAACCAATGTTCCATCTGAACTGTTCGGAACTTTCAATATGTTCGATAACGCTCAAAAATACAGAGCTACTTTCTAGGGTTATCAAGGCTACTTTCAAGGGGTACCGAATATACAAGGCTACTTTTGGTAACCTTCGAAAGTACTTACATATTCGGTAACCCTTTAAAGTACACTCACATACTCGGTAACCCTTTAAAGTACTCTCACATATTCGGTAACCCTTTAAAGTACTCTCACATATTCGGTAACCCTTTAAAGTACTCCACATATTCGGTAACCCTTTAAAGTACACTCACATATTCGGTAACCCTTTAAAGTACTCTCACATATTCGGTAACCCTTTAAAGTACTCTCACATATTCGGTAACCCTTTAAAGTACTCTCACATATTCGGTAACCCTTTAAAGTACTCTACATTTCGTAACCCTTAAAGTACTCTCACATATCGGTAACCCTTTAAGTACACTCACATATTCGTAACCTTTAAGTACTCTCACATATTCGGTAACCCTTTAAAGTACTCTCACATATTCGGTAACCTTTAAAGTACTCTCACATATTCGGTAACCCTTTAAAGTACTCTCACATATTCGTAACCCTTTAAAGATACTCTCACATATTCGGTAACCCTTTAAAGTACTCTCACATATTCGGTAACCCTTTAAAGTACTCTCACATATTCGGTAACCTTTTAAAGTACTCTCACATATTCAGTAACACTTGAATGTAGCCTGGAGAAGCTCGAAAATAGGTTGCATGTACAGGAAGAGTTTTAAATAAGTTTTGGTTACATGTACATGTTCCCTTGATGGTTGCCCAAATCTGACATGAATAACATGTTTTTGTTTCTTGCCCCTCATTATGCCAGACAACGCAGGTGTGTAAATTCTATTCTGCACCAACCAATCAAAACGTTGCTTTAATCCCCCGTTAACTGTCTGAACAGAACTAATAGCCGATTGGGTGATTTTACATCTTCACTAGTCTTTTTCTTCCCAAATGTATTTCCCTGCCAACATGGCTCCGTCCTCATTATTATATTTTAGAACAAGGTTACTTAATTGCAAGCAAATGCACTTTATGCTTGAAAATCAAGATGTTAAATGGAAACCCTACATATGGCGCTCAGGGACAGATCGGCTCGGAGATTACTTTGTGTTTCCAAAGGATCCTAAAGTGCTGGTGATTATATAGGAATGTTTAATGGGGAATGTCATGTTTTACAAATACGTCCATCTGGTAGCACTTTGAACATGACAGATAAGAAACTGAAAGATTATGTTCCCCCCTGATTATTTAATGTGATCGTTTTCTGCTCCTACATGGAACCTCCAGCAGCTCAGGACTGGTTTGTGGCTTGACAATTTCTCCAAGTTAGAAAATGATGTCGGCCTAATCTTGTTCCGCCATCTTGTTTACTGAACTGTACTCTTACATACTGCCAAGTAAAAGAACTGTAGTCTTACATACTACCAAGTAAAAAGACTGTAGTCTTACATACTAAAGTAAAAGAACTGTAGTCTTACATACTACCAAGTAAAAGAACTGTAGTCTTACATACTACCAAGTAAAGAACTGTACTCTAATATACTACCAAGTAACAGAACTGTACTCTAATATACTACCAAGTAACAGAACTGTACTCTAATATACTACCAAGTAACAGAACTGTACTCTAATATACTACCAAGTAACAGAACTGTACTCTAATATACTACCAAGTAACAGAACTGTACTCTAATATACTACCAAGTAACAGAACAGTACTCTTACACACATGGACACGTTAGTAAAGGTGTGCCCGATCGGCTGGTTGAAACACTGGTACCAGACCGGCAGTAGTTTAAAACAGCTGATCTCAATGTGATCACTGGCCCTTTTAGCCCCCGGGCTGTAGTTATGGAAGTGGTCTAGAGATGGGATCTGGATCTGACATGAAACCCATTGGTTCTGAAATCCAGGGCCGTTTCTAGCAAATTTATAGTAGGACCGCTTAAATAATTGGTACGATGTGCACGCTTTACCGGGTAGGACGGGCATGTATACATATGTTTGTGCCACTATTGCCATCAACCCTTCAGTTCCAGCAGAATTCCCTTTCAGTGCCAGCAGCAGAGAATTACCATTAACCTTTCAGTGCCAACAGACTTCCCTATTAACACTTTCAGTGCCAGCACTTTTCCAATGTTTTGCCATTAACAATTTCAGCGCCAGCAGACTTATGGCCATTAATCCTTTAGTGCCAACAGACTTTTCTATTAATACTTTCGTGCCAGCACTTTCCCGGAGCATTGCCATTACCACTTTCAGTGCCAGCAGAGTATTACCATTAACCCTTCAGTGCCAGCACTTTCCCAGAGTATTGCCATTAACCCTTCAGTGCCAGCACTTTCCTTGCCAGGAAAGTATTATCTTTAACCCTTTCAGCTGCCAGCATTGACATGATATACAGTAAGTACCAGCATTGACATGATTTACAGTAAGTACCAGCATTGCCATGATATACAGTAAGTACCTGCTTTTCATGTCTCCTCCATTGAATTGTTCACCCCCAGACCTGCGAGGCATGATCTGTACAACTGAACATTTCGGACAATAATCGCCCCGAGTGTAGGCACTTTACCATCCGAAACGGTCGTTGGTTCGGGGATCGTGGCACGACCGACTTGGCAGATCTCCGAACGAACAACTGTTTCAGATGATAAAGTTGGTCTAAATGTGTGCTCAGTAGTACCCAGGGTCCTTTTACCCCTCTATACAACTCATGTATTAGATAAAGGGGATTTGGACAAAAGGCTTTAACACACTGACCCAGCTAAGGTTTATGCTCCATAACACAGATCACCTCTCTTCTCTATTGCTTAAAGCACATTAGCGTTGCCCTTATCAATAGACACTATACATGAATAGATTTACGATGCGCAGTGGTTGTCATTTACTACATAAGTCTCCTAATTGCTCAAAATTATCCCCCCTCTTAATGCTCCCTTCATACAGCTCAGTTTAGAATGAAAGCCCAGCGTGTGTCCTCGAAGTAAAGTCTAAACACAAAAGAATGACATCATTAAGTGGCTGTTTCATTGTCCCATCACAAGGGCCTTAGAATGGACTCACGCGGTGGAGTGAAGGTTGTTTGCCCGGTGCCCTGCCTATCCATGAAAACATATTTGGCAAATTAAGAAACTTAATAAAATAAGAAACACGGATATATTTGTAGCAAACGGAGCAAAAAATCAGGGAGTTTTTTTTCTCCAAAAAGCATCGCCAATTTATTGTAAGTTTAGTGGACACTACAGGAATCCCCGAGCAAAATATTAGGATCTGATCTCAAGCAAGAGCACGATCGCCTGACACAAGTGCAAGTGGAAGCCATCTTCAAATAGAGATAATCTCTAACTGAGGGTAACTGACTCACTGTGCAATGTTTAAAGTAGTGATGTTGGTAGCACCTGATGAAGGTACATAGTGTTCTGAGCAGGTCACAATAACAGGTTGAGCAGTTCTCCTAGATGTGTGTTGGTGGCTCCCTACTGAAAAAGACACATAACCCAATTTACAATAAAAGTGATTTGTGTAAATGATTGAATAAAACAATGCATCGCTGGTGGAATTTACGGATGGACAGTTCCATGGGTAGTCAGAGAGAATAACAATTTCAGATTTATGGAACAATAGTAAAGAATCATTTGGGGTGTGATTAGGATGAGTGGTGAAAAGACAAGGACTTTGTAAGGGACTAAGGAGATGTCAAGGATCCCATAGTGACCACTTGCTATGGGTCGGTGAAGGATTTCGAAGGTTAAAAGGAGAATTTTGTACATTATTCATTGGTTAATGGGAAGCCATGGGGAGTATTAAACAAGTCCATCCTCTTTTAAGACCAGGAGCACAACCATTCAGGCATAGGAATTAAAAATAGAGAGAACAGTTTAAAAGAAGGAGGAAGATTAGGGCTGATTGACCTTATACACCATTAGCAAATGTAACTGTCTGTGGGTCAGGTGACTGTGCAGTTAATTTTGCTTAAAGAACATGTCCACCCCTAAATAAAAATAAATAAATAAATACCTATCTTTTCCATGAGGGACATAATACAATGTGGAGTTTTGTGGCTGTAGAACTTGACCTGCATCCAACAACTGGATTATGACTTGAGACAAAAGATAAAGATAAACATTATTAGTTATAGAGATGGCCGAACTTATTAAAGTTTCACTCATTTTAGCACTATAGAAACGGACCCATTAAAGTCAATGGGGAAAAATAGATCAAAAAGTAAATGGCTCTGGGGCCTGGGAAATGGTCTGGGGAACATGAACATATCACCAAAACTTTCCTCATGATCGGGCTATTGTCGGGCTTCCGCATTGAACTTTTGAGGTTTACCCAAATCGAACGATACATTTGAGGGTTATCAAAGAATTGGAGGGTTACCAAACATTGCATTCAAGGGTTATGGACGAATTCGAGGGTTACCGAACGCCACATTCGAGGGTTATTATTATTATTATTATTATGGATTTATATAGCACCAACATCTTCCGTAGCGCTTTACAATTCCATGTATACATTCACATCAGGCCCTGCCCCGAAGAGCTTACAATCTAGTTAATAATTATTATTATTGTGGATTTATATAGCACCAACATCTTCTGTAGCGCTTTACAATTACATGTATACATTCACATCAGGCCCTGCCCCGAAGAGCTTACAGTCTAGTTAATAATAATTATTATTGTGGATTTATATAGCACCAACATCTTCCGTAGCGCTTTACAATTCCATGTATACATTCACATCAGGCCCTGCCCCGAAGAGCTTACAATCTAGTTAATAATTATTATTATTGTGGATTTATATAGTGCCAACATCTTCTGTAGCGCTGTACAATTACATGTATACATTCACATCAGGCCCTGCCCCGAAGAGCTTACAATCTAGTTATTAATTATTATTATTCGTCATCCCCTGCCCTGCGCTCCTGCCCTTACACTTCCTGCGCCCCTTCCCCTGCGTCCGACTGCCGCGCTGCCTTACCTATGTCGCTGCGCGGCGGCGCGCCTGCCGCCCGCCTGCCATGGCGCCTCGCTTCCCTGCCCCTGCGCCTGCTTCACTGTGCATTAATGGAAGAGAGAAGAATAATGAATGATATGACTTGCTGCGTTCTTCTGAAAATAAATAAGTTTTTCGTAATCTCAATTGTACAGACTGCTGATAACATCCCAATCCTATAGGTTTCCTATACACTACCACACCTTTTACTTCCGACCGTTACCGACAATTTTCCCTAATGCTAGAGATGAACTGCCAAAATACGTTTTCCGTTTCGAAGATGCATCACGGATTTTCATTTCCCCCCCATTTTTTCCAGTTCAGCCAACTCGAGCATCGCCTTCTGGGCCTCGGCTCTATGGCCGTCTGTGGGGACCAGCTGAAATGTTGTGGGAACGGTGTGGTAGTATCCATTAAAGTTCATGTTATGTTAACTAATCTTAAAATTCTTCGCCTGAAGTTTATGGTAAAATCAGGCAATGGTAACTTACTGTAATTGTCTCCATGGACCTGTGAAATTGTCCCTGGGGAAACATGTAAATTCCCAAAATCTTTAAAAAAACCGGACCAGTACTCTGGAACCTTCATGCGCTTTCATGTTTTTGGCATCCCCGCGTAATATTTTTAAGTTTTTCCCATAACTTTCAAATATTCCGACTTTTCGCACAATCGGGTCAGAATCTGCGTTCAATTGATTGATGATTGCTATTTGTGCAAATTGGAAAACTTCTTCTTATGCAGCCTTGGAACCCCCAGAATTCCTCATTGCTATGGCTTAATGGGGGTTGGCAATGATAACAACACTGCCATTGTGATTTGGGAACATGGCTGGATTGTTTTTTAAAAAATTAGAGAAAAACAGAGAATTTGAAAATCCTTGATTTCTGTAATTTTTTTAAATCTCTGAACGCCGTCTGAAAAATCTGAAAAGCGGAATTCCGGAAAAAGAATACACTATTTGCGGATTTCCAAAAGCCGCCTCAGAACCGGGTTACAATCCATGTTTCCATCCATCTCTAGTTACTGCAAAATGTCTGAGACCAAGGTCTTTGTGTCCAGAATATAAGGGAATCCTCTGTCCAAAAAGGCTGTATTTATCATTATTATATAGTCGATGTCTGCCTAGTGCTTTCATTGAAATCCAAAACGGTAGGAAGCTTTACATATCCATAATCCAACAGTGCCTCAACCTGTACAGTTTGCCCTGAGAGGAGTTTTATGATGGCTGGTTATAATAAAAGGACTTGCAAGACCAGATGTCCAATTGTCACTGCGAGAAGATAAAGAATGGGCCCACACAAAGAAATACAACATAAGAATGTTTTCTTGAGGTGTAACAAGTAGCATGTGAAGGTCCTTATTCCGGGAACTTCCCCTTCTTCTAATCTGCCCATCCAGTGGTTATCACAGATTTCCTGTTTGCAGACTCCTTATAGTGTCATATGGTCTTCCTGTTGCATTATCCCTTAGAGCATAGCCACTGAGCAAAGTTGTTTTTGCCGTCCAACAGCCAAGGAGTACAAATTACTATTTAGGGGGGGGGGAACCATAGTGCATCCGGTAGAAGGAGCATTTCAGAACCTGAAATCGCACTCATAGTACTGACCAGAGCAGGACATAGCAAAATATTCAATCACTTATTTTTAAACACATAAAAATAATTCAGTTAAAAGATTAGGACCGTGTATAGAATACATAAGTGTATATAAATAACAATACATTAAAAAAAATTTTCCAAAGGTTAAATCACACCCCAAAGTTAGAAAGTTAACAGATGTTTTTCTCCCCCCCTTTTTAAACTTTTAAAGATTTCTGCTCCTCTCCAAGCACACTTTTACAAGCCTTGCACCATTCGTGCTGGAATGCAGCAGAGGTATGACAATCGGTCGCTGTCTTGGTGTCAAACGGCACTCCATGACTGAAGCTAATGAAAAGGAACTGGAAGCAGAAAAAAAAAAAATGGGATAATCGAACATCATTCATTGTCCTGATCTCTAACCTCTCTAACTATTGCATGCAATTTTGGGCTTGGGGGAGGGTCAACTATCATACCATAACGCTGTAGATAAGAGTTTTCTATGTATGACATTTCCATTTACATGTTTAAGAGTGGCCATGTTAAAGATAAAATGGCTTCTGCTAAACACAAGTTTTTATTAAATTGTTTTCCTTTTTTGATGCCGTGGTGTTGTTTCTATAACAGATCGTCTCCCTTTTTCATGTTTGCTTACAAGGCAATTATGGAAAGAACACTCGCCCTAAACTGGAACAGTTTATCTATCAACAGATTCTTTAACAATGGTCCTTCCCAAGACTTCAAGCAAACTGAATTTAGATTCGGGTTGTAAACCAATGTTTCATTTCTTTCATTGGCTGCCGCTTACATTCAACAACTGAAAATAAAACTCTACTATAGACGTCCAGAGCCGATCTATTTTCAAAAGGAAGTGTGTATATGTGTCCACGGTGTAAGATTGTGTCGTTTGTGTGATCTGACCGGCTGACATTCCACCCTGTCCTAATTTAGATCCAACCTCATAATGAATATTACTGGTGTTATATTTGCTCCATATTCCAGGTTTCCTCTTCCTTGTGCTGCCCATATACTAGGGGAGTGTTTCAAACTCGAACCATCATTTTGACTTTAAATGAAGTAAGAAGTGCTACCTAGATTACTGCATTGGACATTTGTTATATAACCCTCAACGAACCAAGCCGGTTGAGGGTAACTCAATAACTTTGTGTTACTCTACATACATGGAATGTAACTCTATGAATCTAACCTGTTGTACAATGGTCCCTGTTGAAAATTTCGTGTATGCCAGCATAGAGGTCAATATACAAAAAAATGACTTTGGCCATCTTAATCTGTCTTTAGATACATGTAATTGCAACTTATTCTGATTGTGTGCGGCATTTCTTTCAATTCCAGTATGAATTATCATATCTTTTCTTACGACTTCCCTATTTTATGAGACCTGACCTGTGAGGTGCAAATGCTCAGTAACCACCTACCAGCCAGCATGGGAGAAGGTAATTACCCATCATGAGAATTGTCGTCATAGATTTAATCATAATTAACCTGTATAATACAATTGGGACTGGGTTGTTAATAGAAAGGAGTTGAGTGGGGAATAGTCACCGATCCGTTCCCAGATACTTCAAAATCTTTGGAATGCTATCCTCATTTCCTGGGTTGGGTTTCTTTGCAATTCAAAGAACCTCAATAACTGTTGTATCGGCTAAAATTATATTGGTTGCCATGTACGGTAAGTCCAATTCCCTTTGTTTATTAGTTTGTTAAATTTTAAATTAGTTATTGTGGAAGGGTTAAGAAGTCCGAGCATGTGTTTGCCAACCTTGTTGTATAAACAATCCAATGCACATCCCTCGTTTAAACCACTTTCTGTTTTCTTGTTTCCCTTTTCCCTGAGTTTTGTTTTACAGGGAAAAGGCCTTAAAAATGAGTAAGAGGATGATTGACAACACAAAAGCTTTACTGCTGCCTGCAATATTCTGCCAAACCTACATGAAAAGAAGAAGGGTAGAATGCAAGATTTTCCAGAAAATACATCTATACTGGGTTTGCTCAGAAGGGTTTACATGAACTATAAGAGAAATCATTGTATCCCTATCGTGATGTATAGAACATGTTTTAGCTAGCCACAAGTCTCACAACAAACAGTATGTAGAAGATAAACAGACTTGAGAAGTTTTATGCCAACATCCGGTTCTTCGCAGAATACATTGGAAAATCCGAAAATCCAAAAATCCGATGCAAAACCCAACTGAACTTGTATTTTTCGGACTACAATTTTCACCTTAATGACTGAAATTTTCACCTTTTCCGAATGTTTCCACCTTTGCTTAAATTTTGTTCCCTTTTTGCCTAAAATTTTTACTTTTGAACCGAAATTTTCTGCCATGATTTCCTTTTTGGACTACACTTTTTAATTTTTGATCTCGATGTCCATATTTTCTTGGACTTGGCAATTTTTTCAATTTCAGACCAGAATTTTTTAGAAATTCCACCAGAATCCACGGATTTTTGACCATGTGTTACAAATTGAAACCAGGTATGTTTCCCAAATCGCAAATTTCCCCAAACCGGATTCCATCTCTACCCTGTTTAAATACACATTGCGGGATTGAGTGCTAATACTTAAAGCAAATATCAATTAACGTCCGGAAAATAATAGTGATTAATAGTACCCAATACTAACACGAAATAAACTTTTACTACGTGATGTTCAAATAAGAACCCATATACATATGAAATTCAAATTGTGTTGTAAAATAAACATATCGCAAGAATTCACAAGCACTTTTCCAAAGGTAACAGTGCCCAGGCATACATAATTTACAGTTTGTGATCTAAACACCCATTAAATCTATTAAATTTCTAGTTTAGTGCAGTAACCTGCATAGTTATAAACTAGAGTTTTGTGGGAAGTAGGTTCCATTAAATGTGATTATTAATTCTCTTATAGCACGGTGGACTTCAATGTGGTTTAGCACTTAACTCCTTGCAGCGCTGAGGTCCTGAGTTCGATTCACCCTGGACAATCTGCAAGGAGTTTGTTGTTTCCCCCCCGTGTTGCTGAGTTTCCTCTGGTTTCCTCCCCCCCCAATCATAAGACATACTGATAGGTTGTATGTGTCAAATAAATGTGCTTAATTGTAAGCTCTTCGGGGCAGGGCCTCGTGTGCAGTATACATTACTTACACGCTGCTGAAATTTGATAATAAGAAATCAAATAATAATATATTGCTAGCATATAGAATGCCGTGCGAGACCAGATACAGTAGTTACTAGGGATGAACTAATAATGGTCCAATAAATTACTATTTGATGGTTTTCCATCCATCCGCCTCATTAACAAGCCTGTCCACAAAAATGTAAAAACCAAACCTGCCCAAGTTGACCGATTTTACTCTCATAAACTCCGCATTGGAACCAATTATAATAGAGTACTCTGTTGGCTCCCATCACCCCCATTTTAGGGACAATATTTTTCCATCTGTAGGCCCTGTTTTAATTCAGTGTAGTTTTGGATAAAAATATTTTTAATATCGATAAAACAAATTTTTGACAAAAAAAAAAATCGTACAAAAAGAAGCCCAAACAAAAGTCGGGAGCGATAGATTTTTAAAAAATACCTTTTAATTTAAAAAAAAGGTGAGAAATGTTATTTCCTGTTTTGTAGAGAATGACCCCTCGATGGTGTCCTAGATTGTCAGAATTGTGGATTTCTATATAAAACAAAGACATATCGGTTTCCTTGTTTTTCACATTCGCAATGTCCATCCCAACACCCTAGGGGGTGGGTATCTTACCAACAAGGGCCATTATCTTGAAATTGTGCGTGCTTATATAGAATACTTCATATCCATCACATTAGCTTTCTCACAATCAAGACTATGGCCTTTGTTCGCAGCTCTGTCGCTGTTAATCGACTCTACCTTTAAATAAAACAAGTACTGGAAAATGCAATCATTGCTGCACTGACGGCCAGTAACTGGTCTGTTAGTAACCACCAGGCCCTTGTTTAGCCATGGTAGGTCCAGTATGCTGAATTGGTCGGTACTGGGCCCTTGTTTACCATGGTCAAGTTCCAGTAATGGCTGGTGGTCTTGTACTAGCCTTTGTTTACCATGGTAGGTCCAGTAGCCGGATGTTCTGGGTACTGGGCCTTTGTTTACCATGGTATGTCCAGTATGCTGGATGGTCTGGGTAACTGGCTTTGTTTTACCCATGGTAGGAGGTCCAGTAAAATCTGGAGATGGTCTGGTACTGGCCCTGTTTACCATGGTAGGTCCCGTATGCTGGATGGTCTGTTATGCCCTTGTTTACTATGGGTAGGTCCATATGCTGGATGGGTCTGTTCCCTGGCCTTTGTTTACTAATTGTGGAGGTCCAGTAGCTGGATTTTCTGGTACTGGCCCTTGTTTTACCATGGTGGTCCCAGTAAATCCTGGATGTCTGGTACTGGCCTTTTTTTACGATTACCTTTCTCTTAATTACATTCAGCTGTGTCACAGACCTAATCAGCGCTGATTACCTATCTCTTAATTACATTCAGCTGTGTCACAGACCTAATCAGCGCTGATTACCTGTCTCTTAATTACACTCAGCTGTGTCACAGACCTAATCAGCGCTGATTACCTTTCTCTTAATTGCATTCAGCTGTGTCACAGACCTAATCAGCGCTGATTACCTCTCTTAATTGCATTCAGCTGTGTCACAGACCTAATCAACACTAATTACCTTTCCTTAATTGCATTCAGCTGTGTCACAGACCCAATCAGCGCTGATTACCTGTCTCTTAATTACATTCAGCTGTGTCACAGACCTAATCAGCACTGATTACCTATCTCTTAATTACATTCAGCTGTCACATTCCTAATCAGCACTGATTACCTGTCTCTTAATTACGTTCAGCTGTGTCACAGAACCAAATCAGCACTGATTACCTGTCTCTTAATTACATTCAGCTGTGTCACAGACCTAATCAACACTGATTACCTGTCTCTTAAACAGGACCGGACTGACCCGGGAGGTTAAGGGGCTAATGCTCCCTGGGCCGGTTTTCAAGTTAAGTTACTGGGTACTATTAGATGGTTTGGGAAGTTTGGGATATGGTATAGTTCTCCTTTAATGTTTAAATCCTTTTAATGCCATTTCTGTACAATCACATCCTTTGCAGTCTTGTTATGTCACATTAATTTTTCTTAAAACAAAGGCCTAATATCCTCCACGTTACCCACAAGCCGTAATAAGGAATCCCTATGACTGATACATTGAGCTGTATGTTTAGAAGCTATAATATGTTTTGAGAGTTTCCACCTGGCGCTGTTAGTAAACACGGAGATCCAATCGTTATTCACATTCCAATGACTTCACTCTCTCTTCCTAACATTGAACAAGTGGGTGACGTGTTTATACCGGTCTGTATCCTCCAGTGATCCGTATATAAATCCAATATCAGTCTATGTAATGTTTATATCGATATCGATATGACCTCCAGGGGTTTCTGTCACAGTCCCTATTCTGGTCCATTTATTTTGCATTTAAAATTTGGTTTGTTTTTAGGGTCGTTTGTATTTGAAAATGTTTTTTTCTTTTCCTGAGCATACACACGTCAATGTTTGTAATAGAAGCACAATGCAGACTCCATTGATTTTACATCATGCATTTAATGAACGGGTGCTTACCTTTGCTACGTGTTGATTTTTGTTCCGTTTCACACTAATATAGCAGGTGAGTGCCTGTACTATCTACCTATAAAACAATGGCTGCCACAATCACCCAGAAGTCTCTCTATGGAGAGGCCAAACCTGATTGGCTGATGCAATATAAAAGCAACCAATGCTGTAGTCAGGAGAAACACTGGCTGTGCACAGGAGTATAACAGCTGAGCTCTTTGGCAGTAAATAATACTGGGAGGTAGGAATATTTGCACCTACCGCCTATGTTATTAATCAGTACAGGTATAATTTTTATTCAATGCATTTTAATAGTTTAATGGTCCTTAAAAGTCAGAAAAGTGTCCACCTGCTAAACAGTAAATCGCATAGTATATAATTACACAGTGATATTAATTAAAGTTTAATGTGTCTGCTTAATAGATTTATATGTTATTGCTGCATTTTCTTGTGCAAAGAATGAACAAGCTTGGTGTTTGCAGATAGAAAATAATATCTACATTGCCCCATTAATGAAAGGTTGTAGACCCAATTTAAAAAGCCTCTTACTGAATGGAACAATAAACCATTTCCCAACAATATTCCTAGAAACAGATTTGTGCTTTACAGTGACATCACAGTGAACAATTGAGACTATTACAGAGACGTAGAAATATGTTACCTCTATGTACAGAGACGTAGAAATATGTTACCTCTATGTACAGAGACGTAGAAATATGTTACCGCTATGTACAGAGACGTAGAAATATGTTACCGCTATGTACAGAGATGTAGAAATATGTTACCTCTATGTACAGAGATGTAGAAATATGTAACCGCCATGTACAGAGATGTAGGAATATGTTACCGCTATGTACAGAGACGTAGAAATATGTTACCTCTATGTACAGAGACGTAGAAATATGTTACCGCTATGTACAGAGACGTAGAAATATGTTACCGCTATGTACAGAGACGTAGAAATATGTTACCTCTATGTACAGAGATGTAGAAATATGTTACCTCTATGTACAGAGATGTAGAAATATGTTACCGCTATGTACAGAGACGTAGAAATATGTTACTTCTATGTACAGAGACGTTGAAATATGTCACCGCTATGTACAGAGACGTAGAAATATGTTACCGCTATGTACAGAGATGTAGAAATATGTTACAGCTATGTACAGAGACGTAGAAATATGTTACCGCTATGTACAGAGACGTGCAAACATCACTCGCCCAACGACCCTCCTAAATGGGCGCCATCAACTGGACCTCTTCAAAACTCTAATCCCCTCCCCCTCAGTACTACTCAAACGCACAGTTTACCAGGAGAACCCATTACCAGCCCAATCTTCTCGCACTGAACCACCACCCATCCTTCCCCCACACTGCACCAGCAATCCCGCATTTCTCGTTAGCAGTACAATATTCTGGTTACTAACCAAGTATTTAAATCACTCATAATCACTTAAACACTACTTATTAATCATATGATCTATTTATATGTTATTAGCAACCGAACATATTTCCAAGCTTGGCACTTTACAATTAACATAATCAATACTTGCTACAAGGGTAAAACATATTATACAAAGTCATAAATATTAAAACCAAGGTACAGCAGACATTATAGTACACATAATGACTGAGTTAGTTACATTACGCAATAACCGTGATATGAAAGGAGGACCCTGCCCAAAGAGCTTACAGTCTACAGAGATTCAAGTATGCACGACCACCCAGCGATTCGTCTCTCTCATCTGAACATGTGTACGTGCAAACAACCCTTTTTCACACATCTACTAGTTTGCTACCGTTTTAAACTACCACCTCCAGTAAAACTTGCAACAATGTCAACGCATCACACTTTCTAGGGGCTTTGATCAATTGGCCAGGCGCATCTTTTCAAGGGTACCGTGATATAGAGCAAGACTCCTACTTTTTGGGGTCACCTTCCGAAAGCTACTTGTTGTTTACAACTATTCCGGGCTAAACTTGCGCTCTTTAAAAGTAAATTCACTACTCGTAACCCTTTAAGTAATCTCACATATTCGTCGGTAACCCTTTAAAGTACTCTCACTCATATTCGCGGTTATACTCCCTTAAGTACTCTCACATATTCGTGAACCCCTTTAAAGTACCTCATACTCACGAGCTTACATACTCCAATTTCGGTAACTCCTTTCAAAGTACGGATGCTCTCCGTATACTTCGGAACCTCGTCTAAAGGATACTCTCACATATTCGGCTTAAACCTTTAAAGTACCTCACATATTCGGTAACCCTTTAAAGTACTTCACATTATCGGTAACCCCTGTT
Organism: Hymenochirus boettgeri; assembly: GCA_019447015.1. Classification (NCBI taxonomy): domain Eukaryota; kingdom Metazoa; phylum Chordata; class Amphibia; order Anura; family Pipidae; genus Hymenochirus; species Hymenochirus boettgeri. Next base: position 91,185,548 of record CM033476.1, read on the forward strand.
AAAGGTTACTCTCACCAGACGGTAACCCTTTAAATTACTCTCACACTATGCGGTAACCCTTTAAAAGTACTCTCACATATTCGGTACCCTTTTAAAGTACTCTGCACATTTCGGTAACCCTTTAAAGTACCTACATATTCGGTAACCCTTTAAAGTACCTTCACATATTCGGTCACCCTTTAAAGTAACTTCTACATATTCGGTAACACCTTAAAGTACTCTCACATGTACTTTTTAGGATAACTCCTATTGAAATCCTAAACTCTAACATATCGGTAAACCCTTTTAAAGCTACTCTTCACATATTCGTACGCCCTTAAAGTACTCTCACATATATCGGTAACCCTTTAAAATTACATTCTCCAGTTAAGTATCTAATACGGTACCCTTTAAGTACTCTCACTATTCGGTAACCCCTTTAAAGTACTCTCACATATTCGGTAACCCTTTAAAGTAACTCTCACATATTCGGGTAACCCTTTAAAGTACTCTCCATATTCGTAGGTAACCCTTTTAAAAGTACTCCACATATTCGGTAACCCTTTAAAGTACTCTCACCATATTCGTAACCCTTTTTAATGAACTCTACATATTTCCAGTAACACTTGAATGTAGCCTGGGAGAAGACTCGAAAAATAGTTCATGTGTACGAGGAAGAGTTTGTTAAAAATAATTGTGGTTACATGTACATGTTTCTCCAATTGAACTGGTTTGCCAAACTTCTTACCTGAATAACATGTTTTGTTTCTTTTTTTTGCCCCTCATTATGTCCAGACAACGCTAGGTGTGTAAATTAATTCTGCACCAACCCAATCAAACGTTGCTTTAATCCACCGTTAACTGTCGGAACAGAAAAATAGCCGATGGGTGATGTTTACCTCTTCAATAGTCTTTTCTCTCCCAAGTTATTTGCCCCTGCCAACATGGCTCCGTCTCATTATATATTTTAGAACTAGGTTACTTAAATTGCCAAGCAAAAATGCACTTTAATGCTTGAAAATCAAGATGTTTAAATGGAAACCTCACTATGGCGACTCAGGTGACAGATCGGCTCGGAGATTTATGTGGTTTCCAAAGGATCCTAAGTGCTGGTGATTAGATAGAAGTTTAATGGGGAATGGCAGTGTTTTACAAATACGTCCATCTGTAGACTTTGAACGAAGATAAGAAACTGAACAGATTATGTTCCCCCGCCCCCTGAATTTTATGTGATCGTTTTCTGCTCCCATGGAACCTCCCAGACTCAGACTGGTTTGTGGCTTGTACAAGTTTCTCCAAGTTATTAACAATATGTCGGGCCTAATCTTGTTCCGCCATTCGTTGTTTACTGAACTGTACTCTACTACCACATACTGCCGAAGAAGAAAACTGTAGGTACTATACAACATACCTACAAGTAAAAGAACTGTTATCTTACATACTATCAGGCAAAAGAACTGCTAGTCGTTACATACTAACCCAAAGTAAACGCAGACCGTACTCTTAACCCTAACTACCCACAGTACAAAGACCAACTGTAGTCTTACATACTACCAAGTAACAGAACTGTACTCTTACATACACCAGTAAAAGAAACTGTTATTCCCTACAACTACCAAGTAAAGAACTGTAGTCTAACATAACTACACAGTAAAAGAACTGTAGTCTTACTATACTACCAAGTAAAGAACTGTAGTCTGAATAACTACCAAGTAAAGAACTGGATTACTAATCGTTAAACTACAATACTACCAAGTAAAAAGACTGTAGTCTTACATACTAACCAAGTAAAAGAAACTGTAGTCTTACATACTACCAAAGTAAAAAGAACTGTAGTCTTTACATACTACCAAGTAAAAGAACTGTAGTCTTACATACTACCAAGTAAAAGAAACCTGTAGTCTTACCTCCTAGGTAAAAGAACTGTGTCTTACATATACCTAAGTAAAGAACTGTAGTCTTACTACTACCAGTTAAAAGAACTGAGTCTTACATACTACCCAGTAAAAGAACTGTTAGTCTTACATACTACCAAGTAAAAGAAACTGTAGCTTACATACTACCAATAAAATAACTGTAGTCTTACATACTACCAAGCTAAAAGAACTGTAGTCTTACATACTACCAAGATAAAGAACTGTGTCATAACTCAGTAAGACCGTATCCCTTACATACTACAAGTAACAAAAGCTGTACTCTAATTACTACCAAGTAACAGAACTGTACTCTAATATACCACCAACTAACAGAACATGTACTCTATATATACTACCAAGTAGACAGAACTGTATCTAATAATACTACCAAGTAACAGAAACAGTACTCTTACACAAAGGACACGTTTAGTAAGGTCGTGCCGCGAAATCTGTCTGCGTTGAAACATGGTACCAGACCGGCAGCATTAGTTTAAACCAGCTGACTCTCAATGTGATCACACTGGCCTTTTTCTGTAGCGGACCCGGCTGCTGTATTATTAGGAAGTGTGCTAGAGATGGGATCTGGACTACATGAGACACCCAATTGGTTTGAAATCCAGGGCCGTTTTTCTAGACAATTTATAGTAGGAACCGCTAAATAATTGGCTACGATGTGCACGCGCTTTTAGCCGAACTCGGGTTAGTGACGGGCATGATAAATATGTTTGTGCCCCTATTTTCCATACGAACCCTTCAGTTTCCAGCAGAAGCTTCCCTTTCGTGACGCAGCAGAGAATTACCTTAACCTTCAGTGCCAACAGGACTTCCCTATAACACGTTCAGTGCCAGCACTATTTCCAATGCTTTTTGGCCATTAAAATTCAGCGCCACAGACGCTTGGCCATTTAATCCGCATTTAGTGCAACAGACTTTTCTATCTAATAGCTTTTCGTGCCAGGCACTTTCCCGGAGCAATGCCATATCCCACTTTCAGTCGTCCAGCAGAGTACTTACCAATTACCTTAGTGCCCATTCAGGGTATGCCAATTCAGTGCACTTGTCGGCGATCGTAGTGTGCCCTAACTTTCAGGGCAAAAAAGCAACTAAATCTGCCAGAAAGACTTAGTCTTCTAACCCCTTTCAGCGTGCCAGCATTGACACTGATATACAGTTAGAGTCCCAGCATGACATGAATTACAGTAAGTAACCAGCATGTGCCATGATATACATAAGTACCTCCTGCTTTTATGTCTCCTCCATGAATTGTTCCACCCCAGACCTGCGATGGCAGACTGTACAACTGAACATTCGACAATTCAATCGCCTCCGCACGTTGTTAGGCACTTCCACCGAAACGGTCGTTGGTGCGGGATCGTGGCAGCGACCGACTTGGCAGAGCTTCCGAACGAACACGTTGTCAGATATAAAGTTGGTCTAATGTGTGTGCTCCAGTAGTAACCAGGGACCTTTTAACCGCCCTCTATACACACTCATGTTTAGATAAGGGGATTTGAAAAGGCTTTAACACAAACCCCTGACCACAGCTAAGGTTTTATGCTCTAACACAGATCACCTCTCTTCTCTATTGCTTAAAATCACATTAGCGGTGCCCTTATCAATAGACAACTATACATGAATAGATTTACGATGCGCAGTGTGTCATTTACTACATAAGTCCTCCTAATTGCTCCAAAAGTTACCCCCCTCTTAAAGTCTCCTTCACTACCGCCAGTTTTTATAATGAAAGCCCAGCGTGTGTCCTCCTCGAAGTAGTCAACACACAAAAGAATGACAATCATTAAGTTGCTGTTTTCATATTTCCATCACAAGGGCCTTAGAATGGACTCACGCGGTTGGAGTGAAGGTTGTTTTGCCCGTGCCCTCCTACTTCCTGAAAACCTATTTGGCAAATTAAGAACTATATAAAATAAGAAATCACCAAACGGATATATTTTAGTAGCAAACGGTATGCAAAAAATCGGGAGTTTTTTTTCCAAGCGAGTCGCGTTGCACATTATTGGTAAGTTATGGACACTACAGGAATCCCCGACAAAATTAGGATCTGATCCTCAAGCAAGAGCACGATCGCCTACAAGTGCAAGTGGGAAGCCACGTCAACCTATAGAGATAATCTACCTGAGGGTAACTGACATACTGATCAAATGTTTAAAGTAGTGATGTTGGTAGCACGCACTTCTTGATGACATAGTTGAGAAATGTTGTTCCTGAGCAGTCACAATAACGAGGTTTGATCGAGTGTCTCCTGATGTGTGTTGGCTGGTCGCCCCTATGGCTAAACAAGACACATGACCCAATTTACAATAAAAAGTGTTGTGTAAATGATTGAATAAAACAATGCATCGCGGTGGAATTTACGGATGGACAGTTTCCATTGGTAGTCAGAGAGAATAAACAATTTCAGATTTATGGAAATAGCTAAAGAATCCATTTGGGGGGGATTAGGATGAGTGGTGATGAAAAGACAAGGATTGTAAGGGGACTAAGGAGGATGTTTCCAAGGATCCCATAGTGACCGCACTGCTTGTCGGTGAAGGATTTCGAAGGTTAAAAGGAAAAGATATTTTGTACATGATTCTTGGTTAATGGGAAGCACATGTGGGAGTATTAAACAAGTTCCATTCCCTCTTTAAAGACCAGAGTCACAACCATTCCATCACATGCATAGGAATGTAAAAATAGACAGAGAAACGTGTTCAAAAAGGAGAAAAGAACGATATGGGCTGTTGACCTTACACCATTGCAAAATGTAACTTGTCGGTGGTCAGTGATGTTCAGTGTTAATTTGACTTTAAAGACATGCCACCCCTCAAATAAAAATAAATAAATAAATACCTATCTTTTTCCTCATAGGGACAAATACAATGTGGAGTTTTGTGGCCTGTTAGAACTTGCCTGCATACACCAACTGGATTAATGACTTGTAGATCAAAAGATTAAAGATAAACATTATTAGTTATAAGGAAAGGGGATGGCCGTAACTTATTAAAGGTCACTCTTTTCAGCACTATAGAAACGACCCATTAAAGTCAATGGGGGAAAAATAGTATCAAAAGTGAAATGGCTCGGGGCTGGGAAATGGTCTGGGGAACATGAACATCATCACCAAAATTTCCTCATGACGGGCTTAATTGTGGGCTCCCGCATTTGAACTTTTGAGGTTTACCCAAAATCGAACGAATACATTTTGAGGGTTTCCAAAGAATTGGAGTTACCAACATGTCATTCAAAGGGTTATGGACAATTCGCGGGTTATATTTATTATTATATGGATTTATATACGCCAACAATCCTTCCAGTACGCGCTTTACAATTCCAGTATACATTCACACAGCCCTGACCTGAAAGAGCTTCAGTCTCAGTTAATAAACTATTATATGTGGATTGATAGGCCATCTTCGTAGTTTTCATAGAATATGCCCTTACGAATAGCTTACGACTCAGTTAATATTTATGTTTTACCATTCCGGCGCTTACGCAATGCATGTATAGACATTTCACACTCAGGACTGCCCCGAAGAGCTTACAATCTGTTACAATAATATTATTATGGTGACTTTTAAATAGCACCAATATCTTCCTATGCCGCTTTACAATGACATTTACATTACACATGCAGGCCCCTGCCCCAAGAGAGCTTACATCTGTTAATAATATTATTATGTGGATTTATATAGCGCCAAACTCTTCCGTTAGAAACGCCTTTTTTACAAGTACTGTATACTTCACATCACATGGCCCTTGCCACGAAGAGCTTAACAATCTAGTAATAATATTATTATTATGATTTATAAGCACAACATCTTTCCGTAGCTCTTTACAATTACTATGTATAATCTTCACACAGCCCTGCCCGAAGAGCTTACAATCTAGTAATAATTATTATTTATTGTGGATTTATATAGCACGCAAACATCTTCCGTAGCGCTTTACAATGACATGTATACATTCAACATCCAGGCCCCTGCCCTCCGAAGAGCTTACAATCTAGTTAATAATTATATTAGTGTGGATTTATATGCACCAACATTCTTCCGTAGCTGCTTGTACATACAATGTATACATTCCCATCAGGGGGCCGCCGAGTAGCATTGGGAGTTACATAATATCTTATGGTTGAGCACCACAACTAGTGTGTACACATTACCTGTATACAGGTTGGCCCTGCGAAAGGCTACAATCTAGATTAATAATTGAAAATTGGGATTGAAGGATGTTATATACAAGCAGCTACTAACATCTGCCGTAGTGCGTATTACAATTGCACAGTAGGTAATAACATCAACACTCAGAGCTGGCCCCAAAGGAATGACTCCAGAATTAAATAAGAAAATTATTGATTATTGTGGATTTTTATATTAAGCGCCAACATCATTCCGTAGCGCTTTACATGTCCCATGTATACATGTCCACATCTGGCCCTGCCAACAAGAGTTTACAATCTGTTAGATATTATTATTGGATTTATATAGCGCCAAATCTCTTCCGTTAGGCTTTACAATTACATGTATACATTCACATCCGCCTGCCCAAAGAGCTTAAATCCTAGTTATAATATTATTATTGTGGATTTATATAGCAACCAACATCTTCCGTATGTGCTGTACAATTACATGTTATCACTTCACATCAGGCCCTGCCCCCGCGAGAGCTTACAATCTAGTTTAATAATTATTATTATTGTGATTTAGTAGACGCCAACATCTTCCGTAGTGCTTACAATGTACAATGTATACCATTCACTCAGGCCCTCCCAAGAGCTTACAATTTTACTAGTTTAATAATTATTATATAACTTGTGGATTTTATATAGCGCCACAAACATCTTCCGTTAGCGTTTACAATTCCATGTATACATTCACATACTGGCCTCACGAAGAGCTTACACATCTATTAATATTATTAGTTGGATTTATATAGCGCCAACATCTTCCGTACGCGCTTTACAGATACATGTATACATCACATCAGGTCCCTTCCCCCGAAGAGGTACAATCTAGTTAATAATATTATTATTGTGGATTATATAGCCACCAACATCTTCCGTAGCGCTTTAAAATTCCATGTATACATTCACATCGGCCGGGCCCTGCCCCGAAGGACAGCTTAAAATCTAGTTTAATAATTATTATTATTGTGGATTTTTATATCAGCCACCAAACATCTTTCCTTAGCGCTTTTACAATTTCCAATGTTACATTCACATCTGGCCTGCCACTGAAGAGCTTACAATCTAGTTAATATTATATATTGTGGATTTATTTAATAGCGCACAACATCTTGCTGAGTGCTTACATTACACATGTTACTATTCACATCAGGTTCCCTGCCCCGAAGAGCTTAAATCAGTTAAATTTCTATATTGTGGATTTATATAGCGCCACATCTTCTGTCGAGTTTATAAATGCCCATGTTACATGTCACATCAAGGCCTGCCCCCGAAGAGCTTACAATCTAGTTGAATAATTATTATTATTGTGGATTTATATAGCATCTAACATCTTCTGTACCGCTTTAAAAATTAATGTATACATTCACATTAGGACCTGCCCTGAAGAGCTTACAATCTAGTTAATAATATTATTATTGGGGGATTTAAGATGCAACACATCTACTGTAGCGCTTACAATTACTGTATACATTCACATCAGACGCCTGCCAAAGCTTACATCTAATTAATAATTATTATTTATTGTGATTTATTATAGCGCTAACATCTTCCGTAGCGCTGTACATTCCATGTAATACATTCACATCAGAAACCCTGCCCCGAAGAGCTTCCAATCTAATTAATAATTATGTATTATTGTGAGTAGATAGGACAACAATCTACTAACGTAGCGCTTTACTTCCATGTATTCATTCACACAGTCCCTGCTCCAAAGCTTACACATTAGTTAATATTATTATATTGTGGGTTTATTATAGCGCCAACATCTTACGTAGCGCTTTAACAATTACATGTAATACATTTCACATCAGAAACCCCCCTGGCCGAGAGCTACAATCTAGTTAATAATTTATTATTATTTTTGTGGATTTTAGCTAGCACCAACATCTTCCGTAGGGCTTACATTTTTTTCACATGTATACATTCAATCCGGCCTGCCCCTAAGTAGCTTACAATCTAGTTAATAAGTTAATTATTTGTGATTATATATAGCAAACCAACATCTCCATAGCCTTTCACTATACATGTAGACATTCACATCAGCGCCCTGCCCCGAAAGAGCTTTACAATCAGTTTAATACTTATTATTATTGGGGATTTATATCGCGCCAACATCTATCCCGTAACGCTGTACAAATTCCTGTACTACATTCACATCAGACCCTGCCCCGAAGAGCTTCTTACAATCTATACTAATTATTATTAGTGGGATTTATATAGCGCCAAACACATCTTCCAGGCGCTTTATCAATTCCATGTTATACATTCACTCCGGCCCTCGCCCGAAGAGCGTACCAATCTAGTACATAATTATATTTATTGTGGATTTTATAGCACCAACATCTTCACGTAGTGCTTACAATGACATGTACATTCACATCAGGGCCCTGCCCCGACGAGCTTAAATCTAGTTAATAATTAGTATATTGGGATTTATGGCACCACACACTCTCCATAGCCTTTAAATTACATGTATACACAAATCAGGCCATGCCCCGAAGAGCTTCCAGTAGTTACATATTTTATTGTGGATTTATATAGCACCAAGCATCTTCCGTAGAAATTTACAATACATGTTAACATTCACATCAGGCCCTGCCCCGAAGAGTTACAATCTCTTTAATAATTATTATTATTGAGGATTTATATAGCACCAAACATCTTCCGTAGTGGCTTATACAATACATTTTACATTCACATCAGGCCCTGCCCCAGAAGAGCTACAAGATTAGTTAATAATTAGTATTATTGTGGATTTTAGCACCAACATCTTCCGTAGCGCTTTTTAACAATTACATGTATACCTCACATCAGTGCCCTGCCCCGAAAGAGCTTAACAATCTAGTTAATAATATTCTTATGTGGATTTATATAGCCCAACATCTTTCCGTAGTGCGTTTACAATGACATGTATACATTCACATCAGCCTGCCCCCGAGAGAGCTTACATCTAGTTCATCAATTATTATTGATGGGATTATATAGCGCACATCTTCAGTACGCTTGTAACAATGACATGTATAATTCACATCAGGCCCGGCCCCGAAGAGCTTACAATTTAAGCACTTTATTGACACAATACAACCTACTCAGTATGTCTTTATGTATTTGCCTGGAGGAAAACCCACACAGCAGGGGAGAACATACAAACTCCTTGCAGATGTGTCCAGGTGGAATCGAACTCAGGACCTCAGTCCGCTGCAAGGTAAAGTGCAACCAATGAGCCACCGTGCTGAATTCGAGGGTCAGCACCATATTACGAGGGTTACCGAACGTGCATTTCTAAGGTATGGAGCACTAAAGTCGAGGGTTATCGATTAAAAAAATTGGATAATCCCTCGAAAATATGTCTGCGTTATTCTAAAACGGAAATATGTTTTGTCCTCGCATGGTGCATCGGAAATCGCAGGAATTTTGCAATCCTGAGATTTCCATTTAAAAAATCGATGCAAAAGGGTTAGTGTTGGACCCTGGCCCCCCTTAGGGTAGATTAAACCCGCTAATTGGGGTTTCTTGACGTAGAGAGAGGGGAATAGAATTCCAGAGGTAGGGACGCTACAAGAGAGAAAAGGTTTAAGGTGAGAGGGAAGCAGTAAGAGTGGGGGTCTGTACAGGAGATGGTTCTCGCGATAGTGGACGGTACGGGCAGACATATGGGAGACTAGAGAGAAATATAAGAAGAGCAGCCACAGCGAAGGGATTTAAACGTTAGGAGAAGGCATTATATACAATGGCGCCGTTTATGCTAAGAACCAGCCATATAAAGTTGAATATGTAGATTTATCATGTTAAAAACAAAAATATAATATCCGGGATAATAGAGATAAAAGGTAGTAATAATTATTTATAAGGGAGTTTTTTAACTGCTGCCTTTCAGTGTTCTGCAGGGGTGACGCCCTAGCAAATGTTTCAGTTGCCTCATGGTGAGGGCACCCTAGATCAGGTTGCGGCAGGCTGATTCGAAAAAGTTTCTTAAATCGTTCTGTCAGTCAGTGTAAAACCCATGTTATCCTATAAGACATTGGGTACATGTGGGTTTAAAGCGGATTTAGGTAGACAACGCACTTATTACCTCACCCCCAGAGTTCACAAACAATTTATGGTAACGGTAAACAGAGAGCTCCCCCTACTCTATGTAAACCAGAGAATACGTTGTACTAATGATGACTCAATAAAGCCCAAGCTGGTCTTTAACGTCACTTTGGTTCTGCGTAAAGGTGAGTCAAACAACCAAGTAAACATAAAACATCCTCATAGGCCCCTCTCCCCTTATACATTCCAAACAGAAGAAATGAATGAACCCATTCCAAACCATAACGAGTGTCTTTTATCACATATATCCATTGCTTTAACAATGTTATTTTCCCCTCTACTCAGCATCGAAACCTTCTCATTGATATTGTGCATTGTCACTAATTACGTACAGGTAGCAGGCAGACTTGAGGAGCCTTCATTCTTTTAATGTTGTACCACATTCGCTAATGTTCTACCTATGAGTTGATTAGCCCCTTGGAGGCTCGGAGTGCCCCCTGCAGAGCACAAGAGAGCCACTGTCTGTTAGAGAAGGGCTGATATGGAGGGGTTGGAGGAAGGAGATGGATCTGGAATGATGGAATTCCACATTTATCGGACATTAAAACACCAGAGTTAAACTAATTACACTGTTATAGGTTGATCAGTTCTACATGTTAAAGAGCCCTGAGTTTATTCCCCACTAGTATAAATACCAAAAGGGCCCATACATGACTACACTACAGTTGTTTGTGGGATACAAATTGTATCGACAACTTCAGAGACAATTAAAACATTTTTCACACTAACCAAAAGGTCAGATCTTCCAATGGAAGGGATGAAATATTAACAGTGCCTGATATTTGCAAGTACAGGTCCTGGCAAGTGTAGTGTGTGAGTGTGATGGATCTGATGATGTCACAGAAAGATGGTGCAGATGACGCGCCTTCCTGGGAAGCCAACCGTGACTGCAAAGGATTTACATGAAGAATGACCATGGTCTTAGGCCAATACCTCATAAACGAGCTTCGGTTGTACCTTTTAACTGAGCGCTTAACGCAGTAATAAAACAGCTGATTGGTTAATAGATGTTAACAGCACAGCCAAGCTTTTTTTACCCAATATTATATAACCCCCTTTCTATGTATGGCTTCAACAAAAGTCATCAAGCCAATGCATCAACCAACTACAAACTCCAAGCGATGTGGTCTGCGTACCCTGCCAATTACACACATCCCTCTGTATAAATCAATAACCCAACCCTGTAAATATGCAGTTAGGTGCAAGAGGAATGACAAGAGTAAATAAACACTAGCCATGGCCAACCTTGATTTATAGAGAAGTCCCTTTGGCCATGTTGATTTAAATAGGAACAAAAGGTGGAGAGGTTGCTTGATGGAAGCATCTCCCTGTGAGGGGTCTGGTTTTATTTGTTTGTTTATTGGATGTGCAGATAATCGAGCGTAATAGAAGATAAGAGCCATTTGATTGGCCTTCTCTCCCATTGCAAATGGGTGTGTTTTCTTGAACATTCTGAGTGTCTGTGCTTTGGACCTGCCTGTTGTAAACCCCCCAGGTGGGATTCTCTTGACTGATAAGGTATCGGACTCGATTTTATTTTCCCATGGAGTTCAGATATTTCCATCTCCTTGGTTATTTTATGGCAGATCTTGTGATTTCCTCTCTACAACCAAGGACCTTCTTGGAAAATGTTGCAATAAAAATGTAAATCTTGACAAAAACACAGAAAGATGGTCCAGGGGAAGCGAAGATCGAGAAAATGCTATTTTATATCTAACCTTTCCCAGGTCACCATTGATCATGGTCCAGCACCGTGGAAACAAAGCATGAAAAAGGTCTATGGCCACGAATCATCTTTTCATTACCGGGTTTTCCTCATAACAATACAATAGAAGGACACATGCCTACCGTTCCATAACAAAAACTATTAACTGTCTATCAGTGAAAACTCCAGTACGTGTATATATCAACAGAGAGACTAAAGGGAAATGGATATATATAAAAATCCTTCATTATATGAATAATTAAATATAAATATATAAAACACCAATATCACCCACCACTCCAACCTAATACTATCCACTATCACAAGTAAAATACAGATCCTGTGTATCAGTCAGACATTATATAAGGTCCGAGTACGAAAAGGATGCACAAATAACAGAAAAGGATGGTGTGCACTGCAAACGCATTTCGCTCCTCCTGGAAGCTCCTCATTGGCGCCAGGAAGGCCCTATGGAAGCGGCTATCATACCATGGCCAACCAATGAGAAATCCAATGCGAGTTCCTTCTGTGCTGCATGCACGTAGATCCCACCTGGCCGGGACTAAGTACAAAGACATTTTAAGACACAAGTAATCCATATCTGGGATCCTTGCTCATGATTGCCAATAGCTGGGTACCACATTGCTATTATGGCAATTATTGGCTATTATGATGGACTCGAATCTGGTTCTGAAGCGGATTTCACAGATCTGTGGAACTCAGACTTTTTCAGATTTTTCCAAAACCGCGGAACTATTTACAAAATTCCTAGAAATTTTTAATAATACTACATGAAATGCAAGAAGCCCATAAAAGGACCATTGATACATGTTTCTCCCAGACCATCTCCCAGGTCCCCGAGAGCCATTTACGGTAAGATTACCATTCTGATTTACAACCTTCATTTTTGGTGATTTTTTGTATTTTTAAAACTCCCACTGAACGTCATCATTGGTCCGTGTGTCATGATTTTGTTTTATTTTTACAAAATCTGGAATCTTCAAAGCGGAAAGGATTCCAGTGAGTTCGGCCATTTCTTACTGGCTATGTCAATGGCGACGAAATCACCTGAATCCCACAAACCGTCTGACTAAGCACCTTTTCACACTGAGGATATCTTCACGTCCTTGGCAAATAAATATGTAGCCAATTTACTGAACCTTTAGTGACTCTATCGTGATTGGTCCACATGCTAAATACAATTTCTACCCCCAGTCCCTCTGTGTTGCCATCAGTTATAAAGTTCAATTCATTCCCCAGGTTCCATACTACGAATGGTTAAGCATTCAGCATGAGTTTTATGAGAGAAACTTACCTTGTGAGTGGCATTGCAAATATAATATATATTCTTCATTTTCCTTTAGAAAGGGACTGGTTTGATCAAGTTAAATGTGCCTAAAATTTCATTCCTCACTCTTGTCCGGAAGTTCATAATAAACAGCCCAGCATCTGAATGGATTTAACCACCCCCTGTGATGGATTCCTTGTACTGAACACGGCAGTATGGCTGGTCTCTGGGAGACAGTTCCTAATCTCCCACAGTGAGGGCACACATCCAACAACCTTACAACACAAATTAAAGGACAAAATGCCTTTATGAAGCCCCCCAGTCTAACACAGTCTGAAAAAGAAGGTCAATTAATTTTTTCAAATTCCCCTACACACAAGTCTTGTTAGGATCACTTTACTGGCTAACTGGTACTCTATACGTGTAACTGGAATGTTAGTTTAGGGATTTGCTAAATATTCTACAAGGCTTACTTTGTTGTTCTACCTTCCATGAGATTGGGTAGACTTGATGCCAACTTGACTGTCCAGTTAAGGCAGCACTGCATTCACAAGACATGTGATGTCATTGGGTGATTTCTTACAATCATTGTTGACTGTATTATATCATTATTGTCCGTTGTCATTTTGAATCCCTTATCAGTTTAACATTAAGAAATTAGCAATTATATAGAAAAATACGAGATATTTCTATATTCATCGAGTTTAATGGGGAAAGGTAATTGAATTACCTAATTTATTATTTAGAACTACATTACCAGTCAGATACACAGGAAAGAGAAGTTATATATTAATAATGTTCTAATAAAAGAAACCATTTTATTCGTGATTAATTTGGAGGAAAAAAAAATTCATAATAAATAGAACTAAGTAATCTTATTTCATTTTAATAAATTATCCCAAAGGCTATTATTATTACTATTGGCATTATAGAGCATAACATCTTCCGTAGCGCTTTACAATTACAGTATACATTCACATCAGGCCCTTGCTCCAAAGAGCTTACAATCTAGTTAATAATTATTATTATTGTGGAGTTTATATAGCACCAACATCTTCCGTAGCGCTTTACAAACCTGACATATATCATCACCAGGTACCTGCCCTGAAGAGCTTACAATCTAGTTAATTATTATTATTTGTGGATTTATATAGCACCAACATCTTCCATAGCCACTTACAATTACATGTATACATTCACATCAGGCCCTGCCCTGAAGAGACTTACAATCTAGTTAATAATTATTATTATTGTGGATTTATATAGCGCCAACATCTTCCGTAGCACTTTACAAATTACATGTATACATTCACTCAGGCCCCTGCCTGAAGCGCTTACAATCTAAGCACATCTCTTTAACCAAGTAGAAATTAGTAGGAAGAAAATTATTTTTTTTGGCTTCATAAGCTTTAGGGTGAGGGTATTATTTTTTAGGGCAAAAGCATACATTTCTCATTAATGATTATACTAGGAATTCAAATTCAGACACAATCGGACTTGTCTCAGACCAATTGGAAATTAGATACTTAATAAATTTCAATGTTGGTTTATGTCTGTTTGATCATTCTAAGGTGGGCCATTAGAGAAGTTGAAACACGGAATTTGTCGTTCCGTTTTTTTAAAGCATCTGAAAGCAGAACTTACTTTCGAGGGTTCGGAACATTATTTTGAGGGTTACTGAATGTACGAGGTTATTTTCGGTAAACCCTCAGAAATAACCTTGAACATTGGATAACCCTCGGATATTCAATCGGAAAACTACTTTGAGTTTCCGTCGTATTTTTGAGCTTATAAATGTCAAGGTTATTCCCGAGGGTTACCGAAAATAACCTCGTACATTCAGTAACCCTTGGAATAAGTCCCCAAAATCTGAAAGATGCGCCCGGTTAGGACAGAATGCCAGATTTCTAAACCAAGGGGTTCCGTGTTGGACCGGATCCCATCTCTAGTGGCCATATCCCATTGTCGATATTGGATTGGGATTTTCATAGTATTGGCTGTATGAACGACTGTAGGCAGCATTGCGGTCAGTTGGGAAAGACGGAAAAATGTCAAAAGGTCAGTATCAGCCTCCATACTTAGTAAAGAAAGCCAAAATTGGTCAATGTATGGCCTCATCTGCTGAAAGAACCCCTACTACATATGGGCCGATGAATCGGGTCCTTGTGGGCGGTCCCACGCATATGGCCGATGATCGGGTCCTTGTGGGCTGTCCCAATGCATATGTGCAGACAGATACCAGATAGAAATTGCAAGTGTAGACCTTTAGCTATCATCTGTACGGCAGGGTCACACGCAATAAATAGCTTTAAATATTTGAATTTTTATTATTATTTTATTAATTTATCTTTTTTTTTTTTTATTTCCCTTATAAAGAATAATTACTATGTAATAATCATTACTGTTTTAAGAAATACACCTTTTAGAGATGAATCATTTTAATTATATTTTATATATTGCAGCGTTGGCCCTTCTGGGTGGAGAAGAAATTCCCTTTCTCTACAAATACCATTCATGCTGAGGAAAGATTCAAGTGAATGTGTTGAAAAAATACTTAATTGCTCTGTGTCTGTCAGCATGTGCTGTGGCCTGGAAGGTTAACAGGTCCTCATAGTGCACTGGAGGCCAGAAACGCCTTGTGCAGAGATGTTAGCCAGAGGTCACAACTTGGACAGAAAAACCTGGAAGATAAGACTTCTGAGGTCATAGAGCATCAATGCTTTACTCTCTTGGGCTGACCCTTACAGCAAAACAAAATACACCATTGTTGAGATGTGATTGGAAACGCATGAAGTCATGTGCTCCCCGTCACCAGAAATAGTTACTGCAGGATGTGAATTTAGTTTATACAGGCGGCCTTTGGTAAATTGTAATGTTTAATGATAATTTAATGGGAATGTTTGGGAATTATTTATGTTAATAAGGATGTAGCCACTAGCCCTGGGACTAGGCCAAAAATGCTCAAATATTGAACATTTCATCTCTACTAGTTTCTAACCGGACCTGGTTGGAAAAGGGAAATGTGGGTTTTCAAAAATTTGGGAATTCCCAATTGCAGAACTTGACACATCGAAATATTGTTGGAATAAGGACATTGAAAACAATGTTTGAAAATTAACATGCGGTGTTGAAAATTGTGATACTAACAATTGTTTGATTGGGATTGCAGGTCCTGCAGATTTGAGACAACTTTACTCTGGTTTCTTTCATCACTAATCCCATAGGCCATACAGGAGACGGGCTGCAAGTGGTTCCCAAACATTAGTCGTCTTAACTCACCCCAACATTCTAAAAACTGCCTGGCCCGACTGGTTTGTGATCAATATTATGATCGTGTATTCAATCGCAAACCATATCCAGACATGAGACAGAAACATTGTGGGGAGTGTCGGGAGGGAAACTGTTGCAATGGCCGATGATAGTTTTTAGGAGTGGATGGGTAAAACATTAAAGAGAGCATGTCCACCCCTATTTCTAAAATCCTGGAGCATTTTGTGGCACAAGTAAGTAAAACGAAACCCAGCTGTCGGGCCGTTCCTCCATACAGGATTTTATAAATAGGGGTGGACATGCCCTTTAAGATTCAATATTGGGGTAGGGTATATGCGTTTGAGAAATTAGCAGTTTATATTTTTATACAGTGGACATTTTGTAGGACGGAAGTCTGAGACAGAAATAATTATTGGTAAGCTAGCGGCTCGGTTATCCAGATTCTTTCTTTGAGTCATTAAGTTATCAAATTGTTTTGCAATGCTAGCTACTGCCAAAGCTTTCTGCTAGCATGTTCATCAGATCATCATTGTGCATTCTGTCCTGAAAACTATTTGGTACTTGGTACAGTCGTTCTGCACCATTTCACTTTGTGGCTTTCATACGGCAAACATTCTATCTACGTTATTCAAACTTTATTCTTATTGGGTAAGGGCCTACGGTTTTCCACAAAGAACTTTGTGATTACTTTAGATTTTCTTGTACCACCACACAATTACAATTAATAGTCCACAACTTGTTTTAACAGAATCTTATTCTTAACTACAGGTACGTACAAGTTGTTGTCTGTCTAGAATTTAGAATGGCCCGTCCTATTTTGTTCCATTTCAGCCTCCGTACTCGTCTATCATTGAGTCTGGTGCTTATTCCCTTAACAGCTAAGCATCTTCTGTCTGGTGCCTGCAGCAAAAATAAGTCATGTGTCATCACTGTTGAATAGTAAAGTCTCAAAACTGGTCAAAGGACCAGTGGCTGTTTTTCTTTCTCTTTTCCCCTATTTTCTCTCTAGTTGCGTAGTCAAAGGCCCATCTCCATTACATTTTATCTTCCATCTGGTCAAATGACCTCAGACCTATCCCAGAAGGTGGTAAAACACCATGATTCACTTAGTCACTGGTCACCTGAGCTCCTGCAATGCGCCCACAGGACATCGAGCAATTTGTTATTTATAGAATCCTATGCAACTCCCAGTCTGTTTTAATTCCAGGGATCGTTGACCCCGACGGTGGAAAGCTTCTGGCCAAGCACAAATAATTAGTTTGATGATTTTAAATTAAACGTATTTGCTTTGGGGACTGATCCACATCTGTAATAGATGAAATGGGAATATTCTGTAGATGTACAAAACATTTTAATTACATTGTGTTAACATTCCACTTCTCCTGGGAAAAAACCCTGAATTAGGGCTAGGCCGACGGCTGCGATTTTCTGCGTTTGCGCTTGCGTTTTTTTTTTTTTTTTTCAAATCATTGAAAACGCGGAAAAAGAGCACAGAAAACGTGCGCTTTCAGGTGCATTGCGATTTCGATTTGCGTTCCGCTTTTTTTGCATTTGCGCATGCGTTTTCTTCATTAGGTATAGGAAAACGCATGCGCTAGCACGCAACAATGCACATGATCGATGTCCGGAAAACCGCGGACACACTACAATCGCAGTTCTTTCACTGTGCACACGGATGGAACACTGTCCTATAAGCACACTCCCATAAAAGTGGAATACACAACAAACGCATATTCACGGTAAGTGTAACGGTACGGTCAGCTTCCCTCCAATGAGCCAGGGAAATGTACATTATAAATTGTATTTTAATAAAAACCCAACATTAGCTACTTTACTCATTCTAAACAAATGATTTTTTATGAAATATGAATGTCAGTGTTTACATCAGCGGGTTAACCGTCTAGTCTGACTGGGTGCTGCGTACTTCTCGGACTAGCGGTATACTGTCTACTTCCTACATAGCGGAATAACTGTCACACGTCTCTGTACATAGGCTGTACTGTTACTTCTCTGTAATACGCGGTACTGTTACTCTCTGTACATAGCGGTACTGTCTACTAGGCTTGCTACATAGCGGTAAACTGTACGTACTGATAGCTACATCTCTGTACATAGCGGTAACTGGGTCTACTTCTCTCACTAGCGGATGTCTAGTCCTGTATACTACTTTTTCCTGTACATAGCGGGTACATGTCACTCTGTACATAGCCGGGTAACTGTCTACTTCTTGACATGGGTACGTATCTGTAAAGCGCGTAAACTGTTCTATCGTCTCTGTACATAGCGGGAGTAACTGTCTACTCTCTGTTACGATAGCGGAACTGTCTACTGCGTCGGTACATAGCGGTAACTGTCGACATTCTGTACATAGCGGTAAATGTTACGTCTCTGTCACATAGGGATACTGTCTTATTCTCTGGTACATACCGGTAATTGTCTATGTCTCGGTACAGAGTCGATAAAACTGTCTACATCCTGTACAATAGACGGTAACTGTCTACGGTCTCTGTTACAATAGCGTATACCTGTCTACCTTCTCTGTAATGAGGGTAACTGTCTACTTCTTGTAATAGCGATATATGTCTACATCCTGTACATTAAGCGGTAACTGTCCTACGTCTTGTTCTTAGCATAAACTGTCACGACATCTCGTTACTAGCGAGTAACTTTCTACGTCTCTGTACATAGCTGGTAATGTACTCGATCGTTCTGTATCGATTGTTACGTCGGCATAGAGTACTGTCTACTTATCTACGCATTGTATCATCCTAAGCGGTAACTGTCTGTCCGTACATAGGGACGATACTTCTGTTACATCAGCGTCTGTATTCTAATAGCGTGTAACTGTCTACATCTCTGTACATCGTAAAGTCTACTTTTGCATAGGGATGTAGACCCGTCTCTGTAGATGCTGGTAACATGTCTACTCTCTGTACATAGGAAGTACATCATTGTTCGTGACTGTCTACATCTCTTGTACATATGAGTACCTATATGTTCTGTCTCTGCATAGAGACATACACATTCGACTACCCGCAGAGTAGAATCAAATTGTCTAGGAAGTATTTGACATAGCGTCTACTTCACATTCAGGAAGAGGAAATTTCTACGTCCTCTGTTACATAGCGGTCCTAACTGTCTACTTCTCTTTACATAGCGGTCACTTTCTACTGTCTCTGTACATATAGCGAATATTAATACGTCTCTGTACATAGCGGTAACATATTCTACGTCTTGTACATAGCGATAGGTCATATTTCTACGCTCTGTACATAGGATAACATATGTCTACATCTTGTACATACGGTAACTGTAGGTCTTGTACATGCGTAAACTGTCACCAATAGAGGTAACATACTTCACTCTCTGTACATAGCAGGTAATATCTACATCTCTGTAACATAGCGAGGTAAACTTTCTACGATCTCTGTACATATCGACTGTAAACTGTATTCTCTGTTACATACCTAACATGCAGCTCAGGTACATAGCCGTATCTGCATCTACGCTCTAGGACATACCTTGGAAATGTCGTATGTCTGTAAATACTGCGAAGAACTGTCTGTATCTGGTTACATAGCAGAGGTTTAAGCGAGCTTTGATCATGTGAAAAGAAACCGCTAATAGGGTGGTGTCTGACCAGTCTCCTGTACAATGCCTGTAATTTAACTTCACCTTACTCTGGGTCACCATAGTCTCGGGATCGTAAACGCTCTTACACTACTGACATCCGACTTCACACCCTTAACCCTGTCTGTGATGCTAATAGATCCGGGTACTAATTTATGCTCTTACATGTTCTGTAAAATGTCCTTTCGTTGGACGCGTAAATGCACTTTGTCATAGCGATCGCACTTACGCGTGGGGAATTAGTCTCTTCAACTAAAGCTACTTTACATAGCGGAATGTCATATGTACGGATAACTTCACACATTGTAATACGATACTCTACTTTGAATACGTAACTGTCAGTCTGTAATGTAAACTCACTTCTTTACTACGATACTTCTCTGTACATAGCGGTAACTGCTACTAATTCGGTTAACTGTTCTCTCTGTACACTAGCGGTACATATCTTTACGTCTCTGTACATGCGGTAAATTTCTACTCTCTGTAACATAGCGGTATGGTACCATGAATGATGTTCTAACGTCTCTGTCAAAAACATGAGCGGTAACTTTTCTACGTCTCTGTACATAGCGGTAACTATTTCTACGTCTCTGTACATAGCTGTAACATATTCTAACATCTCTGTACATAGGCGGTAAATATTTCTACGTCTCTGTACTAGCGGTAACATATTTCTAATCACGTCTCTGTACATAGCGGTACACCTATTTCTACGTCTCTGTACATAGCTGGTACCTATTCAGCGCTCGTACATATGCGTACACATATCTGTCTACCGTCTCTGTACATATCGGTAACATATGTCTACGTCTCTGTACATAGCGGTGTAACATATTTCTACGTCTCTGTACATAGCGTAGATATTTCTACGTCTCTGTACATGTACATAATGTCTAAAGGACATTTCTCTACGTCTCTGTACATAGCTGTAACATATTTCTACATCTCTGTACATAGGGTAACATATTTCACATCTCTGTACATAGAGGTACATATTTTCTAGTCTCTGTACATAGCGGTAACATATTCTACGTCTCTGTACATAGCGGTAAACATATTTCTACGTCTTGTATCATAGAGGGTAACATATTCTACGTCTCTGTACATAGCGGTAACATATTTCTCTACTCTCTGTACATAGCGTACATATTTCTACATCTCTGTACATAGAGGTACATATTTTCTACGCTGTACTAGCGGTAACATATTTCTACGTCTCTGTACATAGGCGGTAACATATTCTACGTCTCTGTACATAGATGTAAAATTTCTAAGTTCTCTGTACTAGCGGTAACATATTCTACTTCTGTACATAGAGGGTAACATTTTCTACTCTCTGTACATAGAGGTAACATATTTTCTACATCTCTGTACTACGGTAACATATTTTTCTACGTCTCTGTACTGCGGTAACATATTTCTACGTCTCTGTACATAGAGGTAACATATTCTCGTCCTGTACATAGAGGTAACATATTTCTACGTCTCTGTACATAGCGGTAACATATTTATCTAGTCTCTGTACATAGCGGTACACATGATTTCTACATCTCTGTACATAGAGGTAACATTTTCACGTCTCTGTACATAGCGGTAACATATTTCTACGTCTCTGTACATAGGCGGATAACATATTTCTACGTCTCTGTACTAGAGCGGTAACTATTTCTACGTCTCGTACATAGGGCAACATATTTCTACGTCTGCTGTACAACTGGGGTTCACATATGTCTAGTCTACTGTACATAGACGTAACATATTTGTTACGTGGTACATAGAGGTAACATATTTATCAGTCTCTGTACATAGCTGTAATATTTTTTCTAACGTCTCTGTACATAGGCGTAACATTTTCTACGTCTCTGTACCTAGGCGGTCACATATTTCTTATTTCTACGTCATGGTAGGTCCAGTATGCTGGATGGTCTGGTACTGGCCCTTGTTTACCATGGTAGGTCCAGTATGCTGGATGGTCTGGTACCGGCCCTTGTTTACTATGGTAGGTCCAGTATGCTGAACGGCCATCTAGCAGGAAGCTTGTCTGAAAGAAGAACAAAAAGCATGTAGACTTGCTAATAATAATTCCAATGACAAAGGAATAACTATAAATTTATTTTTCAATTCTAGTCTCTGTACCAATTGCAGAGTAATGATATTTATATTCAACCCCAAACTGCACAGTTAGTTAAGGCCTCAATAAGGATCTATAACCATCACTGGGAAGGCATTTTAGGAACAAACTCTTTAGGACCAAAAGATTCAAGGCCAGTTATATCCATCGGCTATTAATATCTTATATGCTGGTTGGTAACTTTTCTATTTTTTAACTATATAAATAATTTAACTTAAACTTATCATTATTATTATGACTGTAGATTTATATAGCACCAACATCTTCTGTAGTGCTTTACAATTACATGTATTCATTCACATCAGGCCCTGCCCTGAAGAGCTTACAATCTAGTTAATATTATTATTATTGTGGATTTATATAGCACCAACATCTTCCGTAGCGCTTTACAATTCCATGTATACATTCACATCAGGCCCTGCCCCGAAGAGCTTACAATCTAGTTAATAATTATTATTATTGTGGATTTATATAGCACCAACATCTTCCGTAGCGCTTTACAATTACATGTATACATTCACATCAGGCCCTGCCCCGAAGAGCTTACAATCTAGTTAATAATTATTATTATTATTATTGTGGATTTATATAGCACCAACATCTTCCGTAGTGCTTACAATTACAATGTATCCATTCACATCAGGCCCTGCCCCGAGAGCTTACAATCTAGTTAATAATTATTATTATTGTGGATTTATATAGCACCAACATCTTCCGTAGCGCTTTACAATTCCATGTATACATTCACATCTGGCCCTGCCACGAAGAGCTTACAATCTAGTTAATATTATTATTGTGGATTTATATAGCGCCAACATCTTCTGTAGTGCTTTACAATTACATGTATACATTCACATCAGGCCCTGCCCCGAAGAGCTTACAATCTAGTTAATAATTATTATTATTGTGGATTTATATAGCGCCAACATCTTCTGTAGAGCTTTATAATTCCATGTATACATTCACATCAGGCCCTGCCCCGAAGAGCTTACAATCTAGTTAATAATTATTATTATTGTGGATTTATATAGCGCTAACATCTTCTGTACCGCTTTAAAATTACATGTATACATTCACATTAGGCCCTGCCCTGAAGAGCTTACAATCTAGTTAATAATTATTATTATTGTGGATTTATATAGCAACAACATCTACTGTAGCGCTTTACAATTACATGTATACATTCACATCAGACCCTGCCCCGAAGAGCTTACAATCTAATTATTAATTATTATTATTGTGGATTTATATAGCGCCAACATCTTCCGTAGCGCTGTACAATTCCATGTATACATTCACATCAGGCCCTCCCCCGAAGAGCTTACAATCTAATTAATAATTATTATTATTGTGGATTTATATAGCGCCAACATCTTCAGTAGCGCTGTACAATGACATGTATACATGCACATCAGGCCCTGCCCCGAAGAGCTTACAATTTAAGCACATTTATTTGACACATACAACCTATCAGTATGTCTTTATGATTGTGGGGGAAACCGGAGTGCCTGGAGGAAACTCATGCAAACACGGGGAGAACATACAAACTCCTTGCAGATGTGTCCAAGGGTGGAATCGAACTCAGGACCTCAGCGCTGCAAGGTAAAGTGCTAACCAATGAGCCACCGTGCTGAATTCGAGGGTCAGCACCATATTCGAGGGTTACCGAACGCTGCATTTCTAAGGTTATGGAGCACTAAAGTCGAGGGTTATCGATTAAAAAAATTGGATAATCCTCGAAAATATGTCTGCGATTTCTAAAACGGAAATATATGTGTCATCGCATGTGCATCGGAAATCGCAGGAATTTTTGCAATCCTGAGATTTCCATTTAAAAAAATCAGATGCAAAACGGGTTAGTGTGGCCTGGCCCTTAGGGTAGATTTAAACCCGCTAATTGGGGTTTCTTGACGTAGAGAGAGGGGAATAGAATTCCAGAGGATGGGAGCTACAAGAGAGAAAGGTTTAAGGTGAGAGGAAGCAGTAAGAGTGGGGGGTCTGTACAGGAGATGGTTCTGCGATGAGTGGACGGTACGGGCAGGAACATATGGGGAGACTAGAGAGGAAATATAAGGAAGAGCAGCACAGCGAAGGGATTTAAACGTTAGGAGAAGGATTTATATACAATGCGCCGTTTAATGCTAAGAACCAGCCATATAAAGTTGAATATGTAGATTTTATATGTGATAAAAAAAAAATATAATATCCAGGGATTAATAGAGATAAAAGGTAGTAATAATTATTTATAAGGGGAGTTTTTTAACTGCTGCCTTTTCAGTGTTCTGCAGGGGTGCGCCCTGAGCAAATGTTTCAGTTTGCCTCATGGTAGGGGCACCCCAGATCAGGTGCGTCAGGCTGATTCGAAAAAGTTTCTTAAATCGTTTCTGGTCAGTCAGTGTAAAACCCATGTTATCCTAATAAGACATTGGGTAATGTGGGTTTAAAGCGGATTTAGGTAGACAACGCACTTTATTACATCACCCCCAGAGTTCACAAACAATCTTTATGGTAACGGTAACAGAGAGCTCCCCCTACTCTATGTAAACCAGAGAATTACGTTGTACTAATGATGACTCAATAAAGCCCAAGCTGGTCATTTAACGTCACTTTGGTTCTGCTGTAAAGGTGAGTCAACAACCAAGTAAACATAAAACATCCTCATAGGCCCCTTCTCCCCTTATACATTCCAAACAGAAGAAATGAATGAACCCATTCCAAACCCATAACCGAGTGTCTTTTATCACATATATCCCCATTGCTTTAACAATGTTATTTTCCCCTCTACTCAGCATGAAACCTTCTCAGTTGTATATTGTGCATTGTCACTAATTACTTACAGGTAGCAGGCAGACTTGAGGAGCCTTCATTCTTTTAAATGCTTGTACCACATTCCTGCTAATGTTCTACCCCTATGAGTTGATTAGCCCCTTGGAGGCTCGGAGTGCCCCCTGCAGAGCACAAGAGAGCCACTGTCTGTTAGAGAAGGGCTGATATGGAGGGGGTTGGAGGAAGGAGATGGATCTGGAATGATGGAATTCCACCATTTATCAGGACATTAACACCAGAGTTAAACTAATTACACTGTTATAGGTTGATCAGTTCTACATTGTTAAAGAGCCCTGAGTTTATTCCCCACTAGTATAAATACCAAAAGGGCCCATACATGCTACACTACAGTGTTTGTGGGATACAAATTGTATCGACAACCTTCAGAGCAATAAAACATTTTCACACTAACCAAAAGGTCAGATCTTCCAATGGAAGGGAATGAAAATATAATCAGTGCCTGATATTTGCAATGTACAGGTCCTGGCAAGTGTAGGTGTGAGTGTGATGGATCTGATGATGTCACAGAAAGATGGTGCCAGATGACGCGCCTTCCATTGGAAGCCAACCTGACTGCAAAGGATTTACATGAAGAATGACCATGGTCTTAGTGCCAATACCTCATAAAACGAGCCATTCGGTTTGTACCTTTTAACTGAGCTAACGCAGTAATAAAACAGCTGATTGGTTAATAGATGTTAACAGCACAGCCAAGCTTTTTTTACCCAATATTATATAACCCCCTTTCTATGTATGGCTTCAACAAAAGTCATCAAGCCAATGCATCAACCAAACCTTGACAAACTCCAAGCGATGTGGTCTGCGTACCCATGCCACATTACACACATTCCTCCTGTATAAATCAATAACCCAACCTACTGTAAATATGCAGTTAGGTGCCAAGAGGAATGACAAGAGTAAATAAACACTAGCCATGGCCAACCTTGATTTATAGAGAAGTCCCTTTGGCCCTGTTGATTTAAATTAGGAACAAAAGGTGGAGAGGTTGCTTGATGGAAGCATCTCCCTGTGAGGGGTCTGTTTTATAGTTTGTTTATTGGATGTGCAGATAATCGAGTCTAATAGAAGATAAGAGCCATTTGATTGGCCTTCTCTCCCATTGCAAATGGTGTTGTTTCTTGAACATTCCTGAGTGTCTGTGCTTTGGACCTTCCTGTTGTAAACCCCCCAGGTGGGATTCTCTTGACTGATAAGGTATCGGACTCGATTTTATTCCCATGGAGTTCAGATATTTCCATCTCCTTGGTTATTTTATGGCAGATCTTGTGATTTTCCTCTACAACCAAGGACCTTCTTGGAAAATGATTGCAATAAAAATGTAAATCTGACAAAAACACCAGAAAGATGGTCCAGGGGAAGCGAAGATCGAGAAAAATGCTAGTTTTATATCTAACCTTTCCCAGGTCACCATTGATCATGGTCCAGCACCGTGGAAACAAAGCATGAAAAAGGTCTATGGCCACTGGAATCATCTTTCATTACCGGGTTTTCTCCATAACAATACAATAGAAGGACACATGCTACAAGGTTCCATAACAAAAACTATTAACTGTCTATCAGTGAAAACTCCAGTACGTGTATATATCAACAAGAGAGACTAAAGGGAAATGGATATATAAAAATCCTTCATTATATGAAATAATTAAATATAAATATATAAAACACCAATATCACCCACCATCCCAACCTAATACTATCCACTATCACAAGTAAAATACAGATCCTGTGTATCAGTCAGACATTATATAAGGTCCGAGTACGAAAAGGATGCACAAATAACAGAAAAGGATGGTGTGCACTGCAAACGCATTTCGCTCCTCCTGGAAGCTCTCTCATTGGCGCCAGGAAGGCCCTATTGGAAGCGGCTATCATACCATGGCCAACCAATGAGAAATCCATATGCGAGTTCCTTCTGTGCTGCATTGCACGTAGATCCCCACCTGCCGGGACTAAGTACAAAGACATGTTTAAGACACAATGTAATCCATATCTGGGATCCTTGCTCATGATTGCCAATAGATGGGTACTCACATTGCTATTATGGCAATTATTGGCTATTATAGATGGACTCGAATCTGGTTCTGAAGCGGATTTCACAGATCTGTGGAACTCAGACTTTTTCAGATTTTTCCAAAACCGCGGAACTATTTACAAAATTCCTAGAAATTTTTAATAATACTACATGAAATGCAAGAAGCCCATAAAAGGACCATTGATACATGTTCTCCAGACCATCTCCCAGGTCCCCGAGCCATTTACGGTAAGTTACCATTCTGATTTACACCTTCATTTTTGGTGATTTTTTGTATTTTTAAACTCCCACTGACGTCAATTGGTCCGTGTGCAGATTTTGTTTTATTTTTACAAAAATCTGCGAATCTGCAAGCGGAAAGGATTTCCAGTGAGTTCGGCCATTTCTACTGGCTATGTCAATGGCGAGAAATCACCTGATCCCACAAACCGTCTGACTAAGCACCTTTCACACTGAGGAATCTTCACGTCCTTTGTCAATAAATATGTAGCCAAATTTACTGAACCTTTAGTGAACTACTAATCGTGATTGGTCCACCTGCTAAATACAATTATCCTACCCCCAGTCCCTCTGTGTTTCCATCAAGTTATAAAGTTCAATTCATTCCCCAGGTTCCATACTACGAAGGGTTAAGCATTTCAGCATAGAGTTTTAATGAAGAGAAACTTACCTTTGCATGTGGCATTGCAAATATAAATTATATTCATTTTCCCTTTAGAAAGGGGACCTGGTGTTGATCAAGTTAAAATGTGCCTAAAATTCGATTCCTACTCTTGTCCGGAAGTGTCATAAAAACCAGCCCAGCACTGAATGGATTAACCCCCCTCTGTGATGGATTCCTTGTACTGAAACCAGGCAGTAGGGTCTGGTCTCTGGGAGACAGTCTCCTAATCTCCCACAGTGAGGGCACACAGGTCAACAACCTTACACCAAATTAAAGGACAAAATGCCTTTCATGAAAGCCACCCCAGTCTAACACTAGCCTGAAAAAGAAGGTCCAATATAATTTTCAAATTCCCCTACACACTAAGTCTTGTTAAGGAATCACTTTACTGGCTAACTGGGTACTAGACGGTGTAACCTGGAATGTTAGTTTAGGGATTTGCTAAATATTCTACAAGGCTTACTTTGTTGTTCTACCTTCCATGAGATTGGTGTAGACTTGATGCCAACTTGACTGTCCAGTAAGGCAGCACTGCATTCACAAGACATGTGATGTCATTTGGGTGATTTCTTACATCATTGTTGACTGTATTATATCATTTTTGTCCAGGTTGTCCTTTTTGAAATCCCTTTTCAGTTTAAATTATAGAAATCAGCAATTTATTAGAAAATACGAGATATTTCTATATTCATCGAGTTTAATGGGGAAAGGTAATTGAATTACCTAATTTTATTATTTAGAACTACATTTACCAGTCAGTATACACAGGGAAAGAGAAGTATATATTAATAATGTTCTAATAAAAGAAAACCATTTTATTAATGAATTAATTTGGAGGAAAAAATAAATTCATAATAAATAAGAAATAAGTAATCTTATTTCATTTAATAAATTATCCCAGAAGGTCTATTATTATTACTATTGTGCATTTATATAGAGCTAACATCTTCCGTAGCGCTTTACAATTACATGTATACATTCACATCAGGCCCTGCTCCAAAGAGCTTACAATCTAGTTAATAATTATTATTATTGTGGATTTATATAGCACCAACATCTTCCGTAGCGCTTTACAATGACATGTATGCATTCACATCAGGCCCTGCCCTGAAGAGCTTACAATCTAGTTAATTATTATTATTATTGTGGATTTATATAGCACCAACATCTTCCATAGCACTTTACAATTACATGTATACATTCACATCAGGCCCTGCCCTGAAGAGCTTACAATCTAGTTAATAATTATTATTATTGTGGATTTATATAGCGCCAACATCTTCCGTAGCACTTTACAATTACATGTATACATTCACATCAGGCCCTGCCCTGAAGAGCTTACAATCTAAGCACATCTCTTTAACCAAGTAGAAATTAGTAGGAAGAAAATTATTTTTTTTGGCTTTCATAAGCTTTAGGGTAAAGATATTATTTTTCTAGGGCAAAAGCATTACATTTTAACATTAATGATTTATTACTAGGAATTCAAATTCAGACACAATCGGACTTGTCTTCAGACCAATTGGAAATTAGATACTTAATAAATTTCAATGTTGGTTTATGTCTGTTTGATCATTCTAAGGTGGCCATTAGAGATGGATGAAACTCGGAATTTTCGTTCCGTTTTTTTAAAGTTCTGAAAGCAGAACTTACTTTCGAGGGTTCGGAACATATTTTGAGGGTTACTGAATGTACGAGGTTATTTTCGGTAACCCTCAGAAATAACCTTGAACATTGGATAACCCTCGGATATTCAATCGGAAACTACTTTTGAGTTTCCGGTCGTATTTTTGAGCTTTATAGAATGTTCAAGGTTATTCCCGAGGGTTACCGAAAATAACCTCGTACATTCAGTAACCCTTGAGAATAAGTCCCAAAATCTGAAAGATGCGCCCGGTTTAGGACAGAATGCTCAGATTTCTAAACCAAGGGGTTCCGTGTTGGACCCGGATCCCATCTCTAGTGGCCATATCCATTGTCGATATTGGATTGGGATTTTCATAGTATTGGCTGTATGAACGACTGTAGGCAGCATTGCGGTCAGTTGGGAAAGACGGAAAATGTCAAAAGGTCAGTATCAGCCTCCATTACTTTAAGTAAAGAAAGCCAAATTGGTCAATGTATGGCCTCATTGCTGAAAGAACCCCATACTACATATGGCCGATGAATCGGGTCCTTGTGGGCGGTCCCAACTGCATATGGCCGATGAATCGGGTCCTTGTGGGCGGTCCCAACTGCATATGTGCAGACAGATACCAGATAGAAATTGCAAGTGTATGACCTTTAGCTATCATCTGTACGGCAGGGTCACACGCAATAAATAGCTTAAATATTTGAATTTTTATTATTATTTTATTAATTTATCTTTTTTTTTTTTTATTTCCCTTATAAAGAATAATTACTATGTAATAATCATTACTGTTTTAAGAAATACACCTTTTAGAGATGAATCATTTTAATATATATTTATATATTGCAGCGTTTGGGCCCTTCTGGGGCTGGAGAAGAATATTCCCTTTCTCTACAAAATACCATTCATGCTGAGGACAGATTCAAGTGAATGTGTTGAACAAATACTTAATTGCTCCTGTGTCTGTCAGCATGTGCTGTGGCCTGGAAGGTTAACAGGTCCTCATAGTGCACTGGAGGCCAGAAACGCCTTGTGCAGAGATGTTAGCCAGAGGTCACAACTTGGACAGAAAAACCTGGAAAGATAAGACTTCTGAGGTCATAGAGCATCAATGCTTTACTCTCTTGGGCTGACCCTTACAGCAAAACAAAATACACCATTGTTGAGATGTGATTGGAAACTGGCATGAAGTCATGTGCTCCCCGTCACCAGAAATAGTTAAATGACAGGATGTGAATTTAGTTTTACCAGGCGGCCTTTGGTAAATTGTAATGTTTAATGATAATTTAATGGGAATGTTTGGGAATTATTTTATGTTAATAAGGGATGTAGCACACTAGCCCTTGGGACTAGGCCAAAAATGCTCAAATATTGGAACATTTCATCTCTACTAGTTTCTAACCGGACCTGGTTTGGAAAAGGGAACTGTGGGTTTTCAAAAATTTGGGGAATTCCCAATTGCAGAACTTGACAACATCGAAATATTGTTGGAAATAATGACATTGAAACAATGTTGAAAATTTAACATGCGGTGTTGAAAATGTGATCTACTACAATTGGGTTTGATTGGGATTGCAGGTCCTGCAGATTTGAGACACTTTCTCTGGTTTCTTTCATCACTAATCCCTAGGCCATACAGGAGACGGGCCTGCAAGTGGTTCCCAAACATTAGTCGTCTTAACTCCCAACATTCTAAAAACTGCCTGGCCCGACTGGTTTGTGATCAATATTATGATCGTAGTATCAATCGCAAACCATTATCCAGACATGAGACAGAAAACATTGTGGGAGTGTCGGGAGGGAAAACTGTTGCAATGGCCGATGATATGTGTTTAGGAGTGGATGGGTAAACATTAAAGAGCATGTCCACCCCTATTTCTAAAATCCTGGGAGCATCTTTGGCACAAGTAAGTAAAACGAAACCCAGCTTGTCGGGCCGTTCTACTCCATACAGGATTTTATAAATAGGGGTGGACATGCCCTTTAAGATACAATATTGGGGTAGGGGTATGATGCGTTTGAGAAATTAGCAGTATTTATATTTTTATCAGTGGACATTTTGTAAGGACGGAAGTCTGAGACAGAAATAATTTATTTGGTAAGCTAGCGGCTCGGTTATCCAGATTCTTCTTTTGAGTCATATAGTTATCAAATTGTTTTGCAATGCTAGCTACTGCCAAAGCTTCATGGCTAGCATGTTTCATCAGAATCATTGTGATTCTGTCCTGAAAACTATTTGGTACTTGGTACAGTCGGTTCTGCACCCATTTCACTTTGTGGCTTGTCATACGGCAAACATTCTATCTAACGTTATTCAAACTTTATTCCTTATTGGTGTAAGGGCCTACGGTTTCCACAAAGAACTTTGTGATTATGCTTTAGATTTTCTTGTACCACCACACAATTACAATTAATAGTCCACACTTGTTTTACAGAATCTTATTCTTAACTATCAGGTACAGTACAAGTTGTTGTCTGTCTAGAATTTAGAATGGCCAGTCCTATTTTGTTCCATTTCAGCCTCCGTACTCGTCTATCATTGAGTCTGGTGCTTTATTCCCTTAACAGCTAAGCATCTTCTGTCTGGTGCCTGGAGCAAAAATAAGTCACTGTAGGTCATCACTGTTGAATAGTAAAGTCTCAAACTGGTTCAAAGACCAGTGGCTGTTTTTCTTTCTCTTTTCCCCTATTTTCTCTCTAGTTGCGTTAGTCAAAGGCCCATCCATTACATTTTATCTTCCATCTGGTCAATGACCTCATGACCTATCCCAGAAGGTGGTAAAACACCATGATTCACTTAGTCACTGGTCAACCTGAGCTCCTTGCAAGCGCCCACAGGACAATCGAGCAATTTGTTATTTATAGAATCCATGCAACTCCCAGTCTGTTTTTAATTCACAGGGATCGATGGACCCCGAGGTGGAAAGCTCTGGCCAAGCACAAATAATTAGTTTGATGATTTTAATTAAAACGTATTTGCTTTGGGGACTGATCCACATCTGTAATAGATGAAATGGGAATATTCTGTAGATGTACAAAACATTTTAATTACATTGTGTTAACATTCCACTTCTCCGTGGGAAAAACCCTGAATTAGGGCTAGGCCAGACGGCTGCGATTTTTCTGCGTTTGCGCTTGCGTTTTTTTTTTTTTTTTTCAAATCATTGAAAACGCGGAAAAGCACAGAAAACGTGCGCTTTCAGGTGCATTGCGATTGCGATTTGCGTTCCGCATTTTTTTGCATTTGCGCATGCGTTTTCTTCATTAGGTATAGGAAAACGCATGCGCTAACGCAACGAAATCGCACATGAAATCGCATGTCCGGAAACCGCGGACAACACATACAAATCGCATGTCTTTCACTGTGCACACGGACTGGAACACTGTCCTTAACACACTCAAAATGGAATACACAACAAAACGCATATAGCGGTAAGGTAACGGTACGGTCAGCCCCTCCAATGGCCAGGGAAATGTACATTATATAATGTATTTTAATTAAACCCAAATTAGCTAATTTATCATTCCTAAACAAATGATTTCTTTATGAAATATTAATGCAGTGATTTACATAGCGGTAACTGTCTACGTCTCTGTACATAGCGGTAACTGTCTACTTCTCTGTACATAGCGATAACTGTCTACGTCTCTACATAGCGGTAACTGTCTACGTCTCTGTACATAGCGGTAACTGTCTACTTCTCTGTACATAGCGGTGACTGTCTACTTCTCTGTACATAGCGGTAACTGTCTACGTCTCTACATAGCGGTAACTGTCTACTTCTCTGTACATAGCGGTAACTGTCTACGTCTCTACATAGCGGTAACTGTCTACTTCTCTGTACATAGCGATAACTGTCTACGTCTCTGTACATAGCGGTAACTGTCTACTTCTCTGTAGATAGCGGTAACTGTCTACGTCTCTGTACATAGCGATAACTGTCTACGTCTCTGTAGATAGCGATAACTGTCTACATCTCTGTACATAGCGGTAACTGTCTACATCTCTGTACATAGCGGTAACTGTCTACGTCTCTGTACATAGCGATAACTGTCTACTTCTCTGTACATAGCGGTAACTGTCTATGTCTCTGTACATAGCGATAACTGTCTACTTCTCTGTACATAGCTGTAACTGTCTACGTCTCTGTACATAGCGATAACTGTCTACTTCTCTGTACATAGCGGTAACTGTCTACTTCTCTGTATATAGCGATAACTGTCTACATCTCTGTACATAGCGGTAACTGTCTACGTCTCTGTTCTTAGCGGTAACTGTCTACGTCTCTGTTCTTAGCGGTAACTGTCTACGTCTCTGTACATAGTGGTAACTGTCTACGTCTCTGTACGTAGCGATAACTGTCTACTTCTCTGTACATAGCGGTAACTGTCTACGTCTCTGTACATGGCGATAACTGTCTACTTCTCTGTACATAGCGGTAACTGTCTACATCTCTGTACATAGAGGTAACATATTTCTACGTCTCTGTACATAGAGGTAACATATTTCTACATCTCTGTACATAGAGGTAACATATTTCTACATCTCTGTACATAGAGGTAACATATTTCTACGTCTCTGTACATAGAGGTAACATATTTCTACATCTCCGTACATACATCTCCGTACATAGAGGTAAGATATTTCTAAATCTCTGTACATAGAGGTAAGATATTTCTACGTCTCTGTACATAGAGATAACATATTTCTACGTCTCTGTACATAGCGGTAACATATTTCTACATCTCTGTACATAGAGGTAACATATTTCTACGTCTCTGTACATAGAGGTAACATATTTCTACGTCTCTGTACATAGCGGTAACATATTTCTACGTCTCTGTACATAGAGGTAACATATTTCTACGTCTCTGTACATAGAGGTAACATATTTCTACATCTCTGTACATAGCGGTAACATATTTCTACATCTCTGTACATAGAGGTAACATATTTCTACATCTCTGTACATAGAGGTAACATATTTCTACATCTCTGTACATAGAGGTAACATATTTCTACATCTCTGTACATTACAATCTTCAAAGGTATGTCCTTTATCCTTAAGATGCAGGACTCAGGACTCAGCCGTGTATCTGCATCTTAAGGATAAAGGACATACCTTTGAAGATTGTAATGTTAACATACTGGCGAAGGAACGTGACTGGTTCAAGAGAGGTGTTAAGGAGGCCATTTATGTGAAAATAAAGAAACCAAGCCTAAATAGAGGTGGGGGGGTTCGACACCAACTGTCTGCCATGTACAATGCTGTTTTAACACCTTACTCTGGGCGTTCCTATAACACCTCTTAGGCACTATCTAATCACACCCTTAACACCTGGCTGTGATATGCTAATTGGAATTTTCCAGGGTACATAATTGCCACAGATTCTTGTACAAGTCATTCTGAATTGAGAAAGCCAGTCGGATGACTAGCGAAACGTCTTCAAGAACTACATTTCAAGTCCAGTTGATCTAATTGAATACAACAGATATAGAGGTAACATATTTCTACATCTCTGTACATAGCGGTAACATATTTCTACGTCTCTGTACATAGCGGCTAGACATTTAATCGCTATGTACGAGATACATAGTACCTTACAGGTGTATCCGCTATGTACAGAGATGTAGAAATATGTTCTCGCTATGTACAAGAGCTGAGCCATATTACCCCTCTATGTACAGAGAAGTAGAATATTACCGCTATGTACAGAGACGTACGAATTTTTACCCTATGTTACAAAGCTGAAGTACCGACTAACTGTACAGCCAGCGTTAAATAGTTACCCATGGACAGATGAGAAATAGTTACCTCTATGTACAGAGATGTAGAAATGTAACGCTATGTCAAAGAATGTAGGAAGTTTACCCGTATTGTACAGACAGTAGATCTGTTACCTTAGACAGGTAATTTCACCGCTATGTAAACAAATAGTTACGTATGTACAGGCGTAATATGTCCTAGTCTATACAAGGATAAGAATAAGCATCAGATTACGCAGTACATAGAGTAGCTTACCAATCCGGTATGTACAGAAGTAAATAGTACCGACTATGTACAGAACGTAAATGTTACCCACCTATGTACAGAGAGTAGAATTGTTTATCGCTATGTAAACAGGAACGTCGACATTTTAACGCTCTATGTCCAGACACGTAGACAATATGTTACGCTTATGTACAGAGTACATAACATTTACCACCTACCCCTATTGACAGAGACGTAACGAGTTACTATCGGTATGTACAGAGTCGTAGACATTTCATCGCTATGTGGCAGAGAACGTAGAATCGTTTACCCGTCATGTACAGAGATTAGAACATATTCAAGCTATGTACAGAGAAGTAGAATATTTACCGCTATGTCAGAGACGAGAAAGTTATACCGCTATGTACAGAGACGTAGACATTGTTTACCGGCTATGTCCAGAGACGTAGAAACGTTACCGCTCTGTACTAGAGAGTAGAATATGTTACCCCGCTATGTATACAAGATGTAAATGTGTACCGCTAGCGAGTGAGAATTACAGCTATTACAGAGACGTAGAATATTGTTTACCCGGCTATGTACCGAGTATATAGTTACGATCATAATAGAAATCTTACCGCTATGTCAGAGATAGAATGTACTATTCAGACTAATAGACCGCTATGTCAGAGAACGTAGAAAAGTTACCTACGCTATGTACAGTAGACCTGTAGAATTGTTACCTGGATTCCCTAAACTGTTGGATTTCATTATCCTGGCTATGTAGAGGTGTATCTGACCTTTCGCTATGTACAAACGCTTAGTCTCAGATTACGATATGTACAAGATCTGTAAGCAGCTTATGTCGCTTGAAATGTCAGATTAGATAGACAAGACCGCGTTTAAGGGTGTGAATTAGAGTGTAAGAGTTAGAACCAGTAATAAACCATGCGGCACAGTGTGGACCCCACTCGTACAGGCGTTGAGTTTCCTCATGTCAATGTTAAGTTAATGCAGCCTCGAATAGACCCCACTACCTCGCTTGTAGCAAATGACACTTACCGGCTATCGTACAGAGAACTACACAGTAATGTCCTTACCTAGACGCAGACACGGAGTCTATTGATAAGAAAGCACTGAGTTAATTAACAGCATAGAATATGTACGACTCAACTTACCAAGCTAACAGAAGGGTAATGTACCTCCTATGTCGACGAGATGTCAGAATATATACCGCTATGTACACAGATGTAGAAAGTTACCTACGTCTGCATATGACTCAGGTAGAGAGTAGAAGAATGTTACCGTCTATTACGACGTAGAAGTATACAGTTCCCCTACAGCTATGTAGCAGAGCTAGACATGTTACCGACCGACGTGCTATGACATTAGCGATTAACGTAGTAACTAGTTACTGCTATGTCCAGAAGATTTAGACATATTCGCATTACAACCGAATACCGCTAACTCTACCGAACGTATGAATACTTTATCTGTACTAGACGTGATACTCCTCTATTAATGTTAAATCTCTTAATGTCATTATGTACGAAGTAGAATTTCTTTGAAGGTAATGTACCCTCTGTAGAGTAAATCTTATATGTACAAATGTAGAAATATGTACCCCTCATGTACAGAACGTAGAACTGTTACCACTAATGTACAGAGAGGCGTTCCGCAAGACAGAATAGACGTTATCAATCGCCCTGTACAAGAACGTAGACAAGTTACCGCTAATGTACAGAGAAGTAGACAGTTTACGCTAGTACCGAGACGTAGACAGTGTATCAGCGAGCGTTAGCTAGAAATAGACATTACGACGAACTATAGTACCGTAGTACAGAATTCAGGAGTTATCGCTATCTACCGAGAAGTAGAACAGTTACCGCTACGTCACAGAGAATAGACAGTTACTCGCTATGTACAGAGCCGTATACAGTTACGATCTATTACAGAAGAAGTATCGTATACAGGACTAAGAACTTACCGCTATGTACAGCAGAGTACGTTACCGCTATGGTACAGAGAAGTAGACAGTTACCTACCGCTATGTACAGAGACTGATAGAACAAGTTACCGCTATTGTACAGAGAATTAAGACAGTTATCCCTATGCATACAGAACGTATACAGTTTTCCCTGCATTGTACAGAGAGTAGACATGACCGCTATGCTACGGAACGTAACAGTTTACCGCTATCGTACAGAGACTAGACAGTTCACGTCTATGTAACAGAAGTAGACAGTATCCGCTTATGTAGAGAGTAGACCTATACGCTAGTACAGAGAAGTTATACAGTTTACCGCTATGTAGAGCACGTAGACAGTTACCGCTATGTACGAGAGTAACACGTTCACCGCTATTACAGAGAAGTAGACAGTTACCCCTATGTAAGACTAGACGACCGTTGACAGACAGTTATTCCGCTATGTACAGAGAAAGGAAGACAGTTACCGCTATGTACAGACGTAGACCGTTAACCCGCTGATGTAATCACTGCATTCATATTTCATAATAAATCATTTGTTATGGAATGTAAATTAGCTCATTTGGGGTTGCTTATTCAATACAATTTATTAATGTACATTTCCCTGGCATTGGAGGCTGACCGTACCGTTACCTTACCGCTATATCGTTTTGTTGTGTATTCCCCATTTTGAGAGTGCTTTAGGACAGTGTTCCATCCGTGTGCACAGTGAAAGACATGCGATTTGTATGTGTTGTCCGCGGTTTTCCGGACATGCGATTGTTGTGTTGCGTGTAGCGCATGCGTTTTCTATACCTAATGAAGAAAACGCATGCTGCAAATGCAAAAAAATGCGGAACGCAATCGCAATCGCAATGCACCTGAAAGCGCACGTTTTCTGTGCTTTCCTTTTTTCCGCGTTTTCAATGATTTGAAAAAAAAAAAAAAAAAACGCAAGCGCAAACGCAGAAAATCGCAGCCGTCTGGCCTAGCCCTAATTTCAGGGTTTTTTCCCACGAGAAGTGGAATGTTACACAATGTAATTAAATGTTTTGTACATCTACAGAATATTCCCATTTCATCTATTCAGATGTGGATCAGTCCCCAAAACAATACGTTTAATTAAAATCATCAAACTAATTATTTGTGCTTGGCCAGAGCTTTCCTCCACCGTCGGGGCCTCATCCCTGTGAATTAAAAACAGACTGGGAGTTGCATGGATTCTATAAATAACAAATTGCTCGATGTCCTGTGGCGGCTTGCAAGGAGCTCAGGTTGACCAGTGACTAAGTGAATCATGGTGTTTTACCACCTTCTGGGATAGGTCCTGAGTCCTTGACCAGATGGAAGATAAAATGTAATGGATGGGCCTTGACTACGCAACTAGAGAGAAAATAGGGAAAAGAGAAAGAAAAACACCACTGGTCTTTGGACCAGTTTTTGAGACTTTACTATTCAACAGTGATGACCTACAGTTGACTTATTTTTTTGCTCCAGGCACCAGACAAAATGCTTAGCTGTTAAGGGAATAAGCACCAGACTCATGATGACGAGTACGGAGGCTGAAATGGAACAAAATAGGACTGGCCATTCTAAATTCTAGACACAACAACTTGTACTGTACCTGATGTTAAGAATAAGATTCTGTAAAACAAGTGTGGACTATTAATTGTAATTGTGTGGTGGTACAAGAAAATCTAAAGCAATCCAAAGTTCTTTGTGAAACCGTAGGCCCTTACCCAATAAGGAATAAAGTTGAATAACGTTAGATAGAATGTTTGCCTACAAGCCACAAAGTGAAATGGGTCAGAACCGACTGTACCAAGTACCAAATAGTTTTCAGGACAGAATCACAATGATCTGATGAACATGCTAGCCATGAAGCTTTGGCAGTAGCTAGCATTGCAAAACAATTTGATAACTATATGACTCAAAAGAAGAATCGGATAACCGAGCCGCTAGCTTACCCAATAATTATTTCTGTCTCAGACTTCCGTCCTTACAAAATGTCCACTGATAAAAATAGTAAATCTGCTAATTTCTCAAACGCATCATAACCCTACCCCAATATTGTAATCTTAAAGGGCATGTCCACCCCTATTTATAAACCTGTATGGAGTAAACGGCCCGCAAGCTGGGTTTCGTTTTAACTTACTTGTGCCAAATGCTCCCAGGATTTTTAGAAATAGGGGTGGACATGCTCTTTAATGTTTACCCATCCACTCCTAACACATATCATCGGCCATTGCAACAGTTTTCCCTCCCCGACATTCCCACATGTTTTCTGTCTCATGTCTGGATATGGTTTGCGATGATACTACGATCATAATATTGATCACAACCAGTCGTGGCCAGGCAGTTTTTAGAATGTTGGAGTTAAGACGACTAATGTTTGGGAACCACTTGCAGCCCGTCTCCTGTAGTGGCCTAGGGATTAGTGATGAAAGAACCAGATAAAGTGTCTCAAATCTGCAGGACCTGCAATCCCAATCAAACCCATTGTAGTAGATCACATTTTCACCCGCATGTTAATTTTCAAACATTTGTTTTCAATGTCATTATTTCCAACAATATTTCGATGTTTCAAGTTCTGCAATTGGGAATTCCCCAATTTTTTGAAAACCCACATTTTCCCTTTTCAACACCAGGTCCGGTTAGAAACTAGTAGAGATGAAATGTTCCAATATTTGAGCATTTTTGGCCTAGTCCAAGGGTAGTGTGCTACATCCCTTATTAACATAAAAATTCCCAACATTCCCATTAAATTATCATTAAACATTACAATTTACCAAAGGCCTGCCTGTAAACTAATTCACTCCTGTCTTTACTATTTCTGTGACGGGGAGCACATACTTCATGCCATGTTTCCAATCACATCTCAACAATGGTGTATTTTGTTTTGCTGTAAGGGTCAGCCCAAGAAGTAAAGCATTGATGCTCTTGACCTCAGAATCTTATCTTTCCAGTTTTTCTGTCCAAGTTGTGACCTCTGGCTAACATCTCTGCACAACAAGGCGTTTCTCTGGCCTCAGTGCACTATGAGGACCTGTTAACCTTCCAGGCCACAGCAACATGCTGACGACACAGGAGCAATTAAGTATTTGTTTCAACACATTCACTTGAATCTTCCTCAGCATGAATGGTATTTTGTAGAGAAAGGGAATATTTCTTCTCCAGCCCCAGAAGGGCCCAAACGCTGCAATATATAAATATATATTAAAATATGTCATCTCTAAAAGGTGTATTTCTTAAAACAGTAATGATTATTACTATAATTATTCCTTTATAAGGAAAAAAAAAAAAAAAAAAAACAAAATAATAAATATAATAAAAATCAAATATTTAGCTATTTTTTTGCGTGTGACCCTGCCGTACAGATGATAGCTAAGGTCATCACTTGCAATTTCTATCTGGTTCTGCTGCACCATATGCAGTTTTGGGACCGCCCACAAGGACCCCGATTATCGGCCAATATTATATGGGGATTTCGTTCAGCAATGAGGCCATACATTGACCAATTTTGGCTTTCTTTACTTAAAGTATGGAGGCTGATACTGACCTTTTTTGACTTTTTCCGTCTTTTCCCAACTGACCGCAATGCTCCTACAGTCGTTCATCACAGCCAATACTATGAAAATCCCAATCCAATATCGACAATGGATTGGCCACTAGAGATGGGATCCGGGTCAACACGGAAACCCCTTGGTTTAGAAATCTGATCATTCTTGTCCTAACCGGGCGCATCTTTCAGATTTGGGACTTATTCTCAGGGTTTACTGAATGTACGAGGTTATTTTCGTAACCCTCGGAAATACCTTGACATTCTTAACTCAAAGAAATACGACGGAAACTCAAAGAATTTTCGATTGAATATCCGAGGTTATCCAATGTTCAGGTTATTTCTGAGGGTTACCGAAAATAACCTCGTACATTCAGTAACCCTCAAATATGTTCCGAACCCTCGAAAGTAAGTTCTGCTTTCAGAGCTTTAAAAAAAAAGGAACGAAAATTCCGTTTCAACAACTTCTCTAATGGCCCACCTTAGAATGATCAAACGACGTAAACCAACATTGAAATTTATTAAGTATCTAATTTCCAATTGGTCTGAGACAAGTCCGATTGTGTCTGAATTTGAATTCCTAGTATAAATCATTAATGAAAATTGTATGCTTTTGCCCTAAAAAAATAATATCCTCACCCTAAAAGCTATGAAGCCAAAAAAAATAATTTTCTTCCTACTAATTTCTACTTGGTTAAAAGATGTGCTTAGATTGTAAGCTCTTCAGCAGGGGCCTGATGTGATGTATCATGTAATTTGTAAAGTGCTACGGAAAGATGTTGGCGCTATATAAATCCACAATATAATAATATTAACTAGATTGTAAGCTCTTCAGGGCGGGCCTGATGTGAATGTATATGTAATTGTAAAGTGCTATGGAAGATGTTTGGTGCTATATAAATCCACAAATAATAATAATATACTAGATTGTAAGCTCTTCGGCAGGGCCTATGTGAATGCATACATGTATTGTAAAGCGCTACGGAAGATGTTGGTGCTATATAAATCCCAATAATAATAATATTAAACTAGATTGTAAGCTCTTTGGGCAAGGGCCTGATGTGAATGTATACCTGTAATTGTAAAGCGCTACGGAAGATGTTTAGCTCTAAAAGCCAGCAATAATAATATTAATTAACTAGATTGTAAGCTCTTCGTGGGCAGGGCCTGATGTGAATGTAATACAGGTAATTGTAAGCGCTACGGAAGATGTTGGTGCTATATAAATCACAATAATATAATTATTAAACTAGATTGTTCAAGCTCTTCGGGCGGGCTGATGTGAATGTC
Organism: Hymenochirus boettgeri; assembly: GCA_019447015.1. Lineage (NCBI taxonomy): Eukaryota > Metazoa > Chordata > Amphibia > Anura > Pipidae > Hymenochirus > Hymenochirus boettgeri. The sequence goes on from CM033476.1 coordinate 91,227,708, forward strand.
TACATGTAATTGTAAAGCGCTACGGAAGATGTTTGGCGGCTATATAAATCCACAATAATAATAATTATAACTAGATGGTAAGCTTTTTCGGGCAGGGCCTGATGTGAATGTATACATTAAATTGTAAAGCGCTACGAAGATGTTGGCGCTTTTATATAAAATCCACAATAATAATAATTAATAACTAGATTGTAAGCTCTTCGGGCATGCCTGATTGAATGTATAATGAATTCTAAAGCCTATGGAAGATGTTTGGGTGCTATATAAATCCTAATAAGATAATTATTACTAATTGTAACTCTTCAAGGGCAGGGCCTGATGTGAATGTATACATGTAATTGTAAGCGCTATGGGAAAGATGTTTTGGTGCTATATAAATCCATAATAATAATTATTAACTAGAGGTAAGCTCTTCGGGGCAGGGCCGATGTGAATGTATCATTAATGTAAAGCACTACGAAAGATGTTGGCCGCTATATCAATCCACAATACTCATAATTATTAACTGAGATTGTAAAGCCTTCGGGGCAGGGCATGACTTGGTGAATGTATACATGTAACTTGTAAAAGCTGCTAGGAAGATGTTGGCGCTATATAAATCCACATAATAATAATATATTACTAGATTGTAAGTCTTCGGGCAGGGCCCTGAGTGAATGTATACATTAATTGTAAAGTCAGCTAGAGAAGATGTTGGGCTATATAAATCACCCAATAATATAAAATTATAACTGATTGTAAGCTCTTCGCTGGCAGGCTGATGTGATGTATATCATGGTTGAGTAAAGCGCTACGGAAGATGTTGGCGCTATATAAACTCCACAATAAATAATATTAACAGATTGTAAGCTCTTTGGAGGCAGGGCCTGATGTGAATGTAATACATTTAATTGACGTAGGAAAGATGTTAGAGCTTAATAAACTGCCAATAGTATAATAATTAGACCTTTGGGAAATTTATTGAATGAAATAAGATTACTTAGTTTCTATTTATTATGATTTTATTTTTCCTCCAAATTAATTCACAATAAAATGGTTTTCTTTATTAGAACATTATAATATTATACTTCTCTTTCCTGTGTATACTGACTGGTAATGTGTCTAATAATAAAAATTAGGTAATTCAAATTACCTTTCCCCATTAAACTCGATGAATTATTAGAAATATCTCTCGTATTTTCTAATATAATTGCTATTTCTATAATGTAAACTGATAAAGGGATTCAAAATGACAACCTGGACAAAATGATATAATACATCAACAATGATTGAAGAATCACCCAAATGACATCATGTTTGTGACTGCGTGCTGCCTTACTGGACAGTCAATTGCATCAAAGTCTACCACCAATCTCATAGGAAGTAGAACAACAGTTAACCTTGTAGAATATTAGCAAATCCCTAAACTAACATTCAGTGTACATCGTTGGTACCACGTTGAGCCAGTAAGTGATTCCTTAACCAAGACCTTAGTGTGTAGGGGAATTTGAAAAATTAATTGGACCTTCTTTTTCAGAGTAGTGTTAGACTGGGGTGGCTTTCATCATGAAAGGCATTTTTGTCCTTTACTATTTGTTGTGTAAGGTTGTTGATTGTTGCCCCTCACTGTGGGAGGTTAGGAGACTTCTCCCAGAGACCCAGACCATACTGACGTGTCAGTACAAGGAATCCATCACCGAGGGGGGTTGAATCCATTCAGTGCTGGGGCTGGTTTTTATGAACCTTCCGTACAAGAGTAGGAATCGAAATTTTAGGCACATTTAACTTGATCAACCCAGGCCCTTCTAAGGGAAAATGAAAATATAATTTATATTGGCAATGCCACATGCACAGGTAAAGTTTCTCTCATATAAACTACTTGCTGAATAATGCTTAACCTTCGTGTAGATAGCCTGGGGAATGAATTGAGACTTTATAACTTGATGGAAACACAGAGGGACTGGGGTAGATAATTGTATTTAGCAGGGTGGACCAATCCAGATTAGGAGTCAACTAAAGGTTCAGTAATTTGGCTACATATTTATTGACACAAGGACGTGAAATTCTCAGTGTGAAAGTGCCTTACCGTCAGACGGTTTGTGGGATCAGGGATTTCTCGCCCATTGACATAGCCATAGAAATGGCCGAACTCACTGGAAATCCTTTCCGCTTTGAAGATTCGCAGATTTTGTAAAAATGAAAACAAAATCTGCAATTGGACCAAAGACTCAGTGGGAGTTTAAAATACAAAATCCCTAAACTGTCAAGGTTGTAATCGCAATGGTAATCTACCCGTAACATGGCTCCGGGGACCTGGGAGATGGTCTGGAGAACATGTATCAATGTTCCTTTTATGGGCTTCTTCCATGTCATGTAGTATTATTAAAAATTTCTAGGAATTTTGTAAATAGTTCCGCGGTTGGACAAAATCTGAAAAAAGTCTGAGTTCCACAGATCTGTGAAAAATCCGCTTCAGAACCAGATTCTAGTCCATCTATAATAGCCAATAATTGCCCATAATAGCAATGTGGTACCCAGCTATTGGCAATCAGAGCAGGGATCCCAGATATGGATACTGTGTCTTAAAAATGTCTGTTGTACTAGTCCGGCAGGTGGGGATCTACGTGCATGCCAGCACAGAAAGGAACTCGCATTGGATTTCTCATTGGTTGGCCATGGTATGATAGCCCGCTTCAATCTAGGGCCTTCTGGCGCCAATGAGGAGATCTTCCAGGAGGAGCGCAATGCGTTGTGCGTGCACCCATCCTTTCTGTTATTTGTGCATCCTTTTCTTACTCCTGGACCTTATATAATTCTGACGTGATCACAGATCCGTATTTTACTTGTGATAGTGGATAGTATTGTGGGAGGTGGGTGATATGGTGTTGTTTATATATTTATAATTTAATTATCTCATATAATGAAGGATTTTTATATATATCCAATTTCCCTTTAGTCCTCTCTGTGATATATACATGTATGAGTTTTCACTGATAACAGTTAATAGTTTTTTTATGGAACGGTAGGCATGTGCCTTCTATTGTAGTTGTTATGGAAAAACCCCGTAATGAATAGAGATGATTCGCTGCGGCCATAGACCTTTTTCATGCTTTGTTTCCACGGTGGGCTGGACCATGATCAATGGGGACCTGGGATAAGGTTTTAGATTAAAACTAGCCTTTTTCTCGATCTTCGCTTCCACGGACCATCTTTCTGTTGTTTTGTCAAGATTACATTTTATTGCAATCATTTTTTCCAAGGAAGGTCCTTGGTTTGTAGAGGAAAGATCACAATATCTGCTCATAAAATAACAAGGAGATGGAAATATCTGAACTCCATGGAATAAAAAATCGCGTCCGCTACCTATCAGTCAAGGAGAATCCCACCTGGGGGGTTTACAAACGGCAGAGGTCAAAGCACAGACACTCAGGATGTTCAAGAAAACAACACCCATTTGCCAATGGGAGAGAAGGCCAATCAAATGGACTCTATCTTCTTATTACGTCGATTATTGCACAATCCCATAAACAAACTAAAAAAATTAATAAAACAAAACAGAAAAAAAAAACTACACAAAAATAAAAAAAAAAAAAAAAAATAAAAACCCCTCACAGGGAGCTTGCTTCCATCAAGCAACCTATCCCACCTTTGTTCCTCATTTAAGATCAACAGTGGCTCAAAAGGGACTTCTCTTAAATCAAGGTCGCACATGGCTATGGTTTATTTTACTAGCTGTCATCCTCTTGCACCTAACTGCATATTTTACAAAGGTGGGGTTATGATTATACAGGAGGATGGTTTGTAATGTGGCAGGTACGTCAGACCAATACTCTTGGAGTTTGTTAAGTTTGGTTGATGCATTGGCTTGATGACTTTTGTGAAGCATACATAGAAAGGGGTTATATAATATTTGGGGTAAAAAAAGCTTGGCTTGCTGTTAACATCTATTAACCAATCAGTGTTTTAATTACTTCTGCTTTAGCTCAGTTAAAAGGTACAACCGAAGCTCGTGTTATGAGGTATTGACAACCAGGGTCATTCTTATGTAAATCCTTTGCAAGGTAGCGGTTGGCTTCCAATGGAAGGCTCGTCATCATGCACCATCTTTCTGTGACAATCATCAGTATCCATAACTCACACCTACACTTGCCAGGACCTGTACTTGCAAATATGCAGGCCACGTAATTATTCATCCCTTCCATTGGAAGATCTGACATTTGGGTGTAGTGTGAAAAATGTTTTAATTGACCTGAAGTTTGTCGATACAATTTGTATCCCACAAAACACCTGAGTGTAGCATGTATGGGCGCTTTTTGGTATTTAACTAGTGGGGAATAAACTCAGGGCTCTTTAACCATTGTAAACTGATCCACCTATAACAGTGTAATTAGTTTAACTCGGTGTTTTAATGTCCTGATAAATGTGGAAGTATCCATCATTCCAGCTCCATCTCCTTCCCAACCCCTCCATATCAGCCCCTTCTCTAACAGAACAGTGGCTCCTTTGCTCTGCAGGGGGCATCCAAAGCCTCCAAGGGGCTAATCAACCTCATAGGGTAGAACATTACGAGATGTGGTACAAGAAACATTAAAAGAATGAAGGCTCCTCAAGTCGTGCCTGCTACCTGTACGTAATTAGTGACCATGCACCATATCAATGAGAGGTTTCAATGCTGAGTAGAGGGGAAAAGAACTTGTTTAAAGGCAATGGATATGTGATAAAAGACACTCGGTTATGGGTTTGGAATGGGTTCATCATTTCTTCTGTTTGGATGTATAAGGAAGAGAGGGCTATAGGATGTTTTAATTTTACACTTGGTTGTTTTGACTAGCCTTTTACGCAGAACCAAGTGACTTAAAGGACCAGCGTGGGTGGGCCTTTAATTGAGGTCATCATTAGTAAGCAACGCGTATTCTCTGGGTTCTAGAGTAGGGGGAGCTCTCTGTTTACCGTACCATAAGATTTGTTTGTGAACTTCTGGGGGTGAGTAATAACAGTGGTTGTCCTACCTAAATCCGGCTTTAAACCCACATACCCAGTCTTATTAGGATAAAGACATGGTTTTACACTGAACTGACAACGAACGTTTAGAAACTTTGTTCGAATCAGCACCTGCGCAACCTGATCTAGGGTGCCCCTCCCATGAGGCAACTGAAACATTTGCTAAGGGCGTCACCCTGCAGAACACTGAAAGGCATCAGTTAAAAAACTCCCCTTATAAATAATGTATTACTACCTTTATCTCTATTATCCCCGGATTTTATTTGTTCAATGATAAATCTAATATTCAACTTTATATGGCTGTTCCTTAGCATGTAAACGGCGCCATTGTAATATAAAGCCTTCTCCACGTTTAAATCCTTCGCTGTGGGCTGCTCCTCTTATATTTCTCCCTCTAGTCTCCCATATGGTCTGCCCGCTACCGTCCACTAATCGCGAGAACCTTCCTCCTGTACAGACCCCCACTCCTATGCTACTCTGCTCTCACTAAACCTTTCTCTTCTTGTAGCGTCCCTATTCTCGGAATTTATTCCCCTCTCTCTACGTCAGAAACCCCAATTAGAGCGGGTTTAACATCTACCCTAGAGGTGTGGGGCCATGGGTCCAATGGGGGGTGCACTAAACCGTGTTGCATCCGAATTTTTTAAATGGAAATCTCAGGATTGCAAAAATTCTCGCATTTCCGATGCACCCCCTGCGTATGACAAAACATAACATTTACCGTTTAGAAAATCGCAGACATATTTTTCGAGGATTATCAATTTTTTAAATCGAAACCCTCGACTTTAGGCTCCAATACCTTAAAATGCACGTCGGGTAAACCCTCGTAATTGGTGCCTGACCCTCGAATTCAGCACCGGTGGCTGCATTGGTTGCATTGTACTTGCGCGCGAGTTGAGTCCGAGTTCGATTCCACCTGGACACACTGCAAGGCAGTTTGTAGTTCTCCACCTCTGTGTTCGGTTTTCCTCCATGCACTACCGGTGTCCCCCACAATCATAAATGACATCTGATAGTTGTAGGTGTCAAATAAATGTGCTTAATTGTAGCTCTTCGGGCCAGGCCTGATGTGCAATTATACATGTCATTGTACAAGCGCTACTTAACAAAATAAGTCACTTGGGTTTTTCAAGCATGTGCACCATGGGCTAATTTTCAAACATATTTTGTCAGTGGATTATTCTGAATTATTATAGCGCCAACATATTCGTAGCGCTTTACAATGTACATATATAATTCACATCAGGCCTGCTCCCAAAGGAGCGTACAATATAAAACACATTTATTTGACACTACAACCTATCTAGTAGTGTATTTATGATTGTGCGGGGACAACCGGTAGTGCACGGAGGAAACACAGACACGGGAAGGGTGAGAACATACAAAACTCCTTGAGCTGTGTCCAAGGTTGATGGAATCGACTAAGGACTTCAGCACTGCAGGAATCAGTGCTACCACTGAGCCACTGTACTGGCCCCTACTGAACTCTAACCTATAAAGTTTGTTAGAGTTTGTTATATATGTATGTCAGGTCTACATTGGGTCTATATACGTTTATGGCATGAGTCTACATTAGGTCTATATTTGTATGTACAGTTCTCTATTATTTAGGTTATATACGGTATGTATGGTCTACATAGGGGGGGGGGGTCTATATATATGTGTTGTATGATGTCTATTTAGGTCTATATACTGTATGTACAGTCTACATTGGGTCTATATTATACGTGTATGTACAGTCTACATTGGGTTCTATATACGTGTATGCAATGCTTACCTTAGTCTACCTATATGTGAGTTGTGGTCTTACATTAGGTTCTAGATACGTGTATGTTTGTATACCTTAGGATTATATATGTGTATGTTCGGGCTACATTACGTCAATATGTTTGATGTCCAGTCTACATTCGGTCTATATACGTATGTATGGTCTACATTAGTTCTTATATGTGTATGTATGGTTCTACATTGAGGTCTAAAGATGGTATGTTTGGTTACATAGGTTCATATATGTGTAGGACAGTCTATATTAGGGTCTAATATGTGTATGTTGGTAGACATTAGGTATATTATGTGTGATGTACAGTCTAACATTAGGTCTATATATGTGTATGTATGGTTAATTAGGTCTATATATGGGTTGTTACAGTTACATTAGGTCTATATATGTGTATGTTCGGTCACATTAGGTCTATATATGTGGAATGATGTTTCTACATTAGGTATATATGTGTAGGTTTGGTATACATTAGGTCTATATATGTGTAATGTATGCTCTACATTCGGTCTATAGATTGTATGGACGGTTACATTAGGTCTATATATGTGTATGTATGGTCTACATTAGGTCTATATATGTGTATGATTACGGTCTACATTAGGTTATATATGGTATCGTGGGAGGTCACCTTAGGTCTATATATGTGTATGTTGCGTCTACATTAGGTTATATATGTGTCTGTTTGGTCGTACATGAGGCGCATATATGTTAGTATGGTCTACATTTAGGTTAATATGTGTATGTTTGTCTACATTAGGTCTTATATATGTGTAATGTACAGTCTACTCAATTAGGTCTATTAGGTGTATGTATGGTCCACATAGGTTATATATGTGTGTCTGTATGGTCTACATTAGGTCTATATATGAGTATGTACAGCCTGCATTGCATGTGTTAGGTCTATATATGTGATATGTACAGTCTGCATACGGTCTAGTATATGTGTATTGTCGTTCTACATTAGCCTATATAGTGTCTGTATGGTGACATTAGGTCTATATCTGTGTTGGTTTGGTCTTACATTAGGTCTTATAGGTGTAATGTATGGTCTATCATTAGGTTATATATGGGTAGGTATGGTCTACATTAGAGTCTCTAATGTGTAGTAGGGTCTACATTAGGTATATATATGGTATTGTAAAGTCTACCCCCCATCTAGGTCTATTATGGTGTATGTATGGTTGTACAGTAGGTCTATATATGTGTGTATGTCGGTCTACATTAGGTCAAATATGTGTATGTACAGCTGATTTAGTCTCTATATGGGTATTGTACTGTATACATTAGGTATTAGATAGTTGTATGTACGGTCTGTATTAGGTCTATATATGTGTATGTTCGGTATACATTAGGTTATATATGTGCAGGTACGGTCATACATTAGCGTCTATAATATGTGTATGTACGGTTTACTCATTTAGCTCTATATACATGTATGTACGGTTACATTAGGTCTATATTACGTTTGTACGGTCTACATTAGGTCTATCAATATGTGTATGTTCAGTTATTTGGTCTATAGATGTGTATGTATGGTCTACATTAGGTCTATAGACGTGTATGACGGTTACATTAGAGTTATATATGTGTATGTACGGTCTACATTAGGTCTATAATGTGTAGTACGGTCTACATAGGTTATATATTGGTATGTTTGGTCTACATTAGGTCTATATATGTGTATTACAGTCTATATTAGGTTATATATGTGTATGTAGGTCCACATAGGTCTATATATGTGTGTATGTTAGGCTACATTAGGTCTATATATGTGTATGACAGCCTGCATTAGTCTAATATGTGTATGTACTATCGAATAGTATATATAGGTGTATGTTCAGTCGAAATTAGCTCTATATATGTGTATGTATGGCTACATTAGGTCTATATATGTGTATGTAAGGTCTACATAGGTATATATATGTGTATGTTTGGGCACAGTAGGTCTATAATGGGTATGTATGTCTACATTAGGTAATAATGTGTATGTCTGGTTATACATTTCGGTCTATATATGTGATGTTTGGTCGCTAATTAGGTCTATATGTGGTATGTTGGTCTACATTAGGTCTATATATGTGTATGTAGGTATACAGTCGGTCTAATATGTGTGTATGTACGGTCTACATTAGGTCAAATCTAGGTGTTATGTACAGTCTGCATAGTCTATAATGTGTATGTACGGGTCTACCTTAGGTCTTATATATGAATTGTATGTACGGTCTGCAATTAGGTCGATATTATGTGTTGTTGGTCTCCTTCGGGTTCTATATATGTGCTGTACGGTCGACTTAGGTCTATATATGGTAGGTACGGTCTACATTAGGTCTATATAGTGTATGTATGTCTACATGAGGTTATCTATGTGTAGCATGGTTTACATTCGGTCTATATAAGTGTATGTTCAGATACATTTGGTTATATATGTGATGTACGCGTCTACATTAGGTCTATATACGTGTATGTACGGTCTACATAGGGTCTATTATGTGTATGTACGTCTACATAGGTCTATATATGGGTATTGTACGGTCTACATTAGGTCGATATATAGGGTTAGTACGGTTCTACATGAGGTCTATATACGTGTATGTTTTATGTCTACATTAGGTCTATATACGTGTATGTATGTCTACATTAGGTCTATATACATGTATGTATGGTGACTTAGTCTATATGTGTATGCATGGTCTAACATTAGTCGTCTATAGATGTGTATGTTCAGTCTACATTTGGTCTTATATGTGTTATGTATGGTCTTCTACATAGGTGGTCGATAGATTTTTATAGATCTGGCCTAGATTAGGTCTATATAGTGTATTACAGTCTGAATTAGGTCTATATATAGTGATGTATGGTACAGTATGCATTCGGTCTAATATGTGTTATGTTCAGTCTACCTTAGGTTTATAATGTGTCGGTACATGGTTCTACATAGGTCTATCTAATATGTGTAGTATGGTCTAAATTAGCTATTATTTTTATAGATGGTCTAGATTAGGGTCTCTATATATGTGTTATGTACAGTCTGCATTTAGGTCTTATAGATGTGTTTATTGTACGTCTACATTAGGCCTCTATATATGTGTATGTATGCGACATTAGGTCTATATTTTTTATGGAGGGTCTACATTAGGTCCCAAATATATGGGTATGTACGTCTACATAAAGTTCTAAATATTTTATGGATAGTTTTATATTAAGTCTGTATGATGATGTTTTACCCCCTAAAGTTCTCATTATCCAGAATTGTCTCCGACTGGCCAGTTGTCTGTGTATCTTGATTGCAGTTTGTTCTCCCCCATGTTACCAACACATGGGAACATATACAGGTGGAGGCCGATTGGGAGCTGGAAAAATCTATGTTTTATGGTTTGCATGCAGAGTGGGCTAGAGAAAAAAAAGTTAGAATTCCAGATTACAATAGGAACTATCTAATTCAACCCATCAAAAAGGGAGGACGTGAGCCAGGAGACAGTAAGTGAGATAGTCAAAGGGACAACGATCGCAGCTATGATTTCAAATGATGTATGTAGTAAGTGGGCAAACTGGGAGAAACGTGCCTGCCAAAAGAAAGGAAGGATATTTGTAACATGTGTTTACTGCCATATAAATAGATTGTGCTTCGCCCCTCTCGGGGGTTTGGGGGGTTGGGTTAGTGACAGCATAAGGGGGGAAGTCATGGCACTTATATAGGAAAACATATACTGATGTAGAAAATTTTATATTCTATAAGATTTATCCTTAGTTTTTGCACTGTTTGTTTGTATGACATTGTGTGGTAAAATAAAACTGACCCAACCAATAGGACATTTGCAGCACAGAATGGCAGTCACGTTTTTATTGAACAACAGCTGTCTCTCTCAGGTAAGAGATGAGCTTGCCCTAAGTCGATGGTGCTTTAAAAAGTAGAGAGTGGGCTAAGAAGTGTCTATAACTGGGGCTTAACTTCACACAGCTTTGTGGGATAGTTCGGAGGGGACCGAAACTTGTTATTTTTTATAGTTAGCATTAATGAGGAATTTAGGATTCTTTAGAACTGAAAAATAGGTCATAGAGTTTATGAAACCAATATACTTTCAGTTATTCCACTTTCTTTCCAATACCACTAAGGAAAAACAGATGTATCAGTACACGGTATTCACAAAAAAAAAAAAAAAATAGAATCGGAACACTTCTGGAAAACGATTTTTTGTTAACTGTCCTTCTATATTGTTGGAAGATCTAATGGCTTAGTTCGCTAGTTTGTGTATATAATAATTCTTTCTTAGGCAGAATATCATTTCCAAATGTTTTTTGTGTGAAAATATTTTACTAATGATAAGAACAAGAAAACCCCAGCTAATAGGAAGATTTAGCAGCAGAAACTGACCAAATCGGTACAAGGATAAATTTATATAAGGGTAACCTACGGAAATTTAACACAGGGTGTGCGGGTCTGGTACTCCTTATCTACTACACATTAAGAAGGCAATTTTCGCTGTTAAGTACAGTTCACAAATCTTTAAATTTGGGGGGCAACCAGTTTTTGAAAAGGGTTAGTAGTGATTTGAAGATGGAATTGCGGATATGCCTGCATTTTGAGAAAGTAGCACATTGGGTCTGCACCAAGCAGAGAGTAAGTTTTTTTCTTTTTACAGGTGGCGTGGTTAGATTGTGCCACGGGTAAATTCAGAGAGTTCGAAGTGATCGTCGGGATTTCGAAATCCCTGCAGATTCTGATGAATCCGTGTTTTATTTCGAACCCAATTACATCTCTATCAATGATTCTGTTCTGGTCTGGGATCCAGAAAAATAGAGTTTTATAGAGATTATTGGAAATCACAATTAAGAATTCTTGGACTAGTTCAGCGTTCATTGTTTTGCAGACCTTCCAGTTTATTTATTTAGTACTTGCGCCTGGATGTAGAAATCTGGGTGACTACATACATTATAACTCACGATGGCACTTCCTACAGAAAAAGTTCTAGTTTCAATACCATGTGCGGAATCACAGAATAATAGATCCTTAAGGCGGCACACACAGGTTTAGCTTGTTGAATCCCTGGGCAGACATTGGTTGGATTGGCTGGGTTATCGAATTTTGATTCATTACCACTCAACCAAAATTCAGTATGCCCACAAAATGGTCTTCAACAGCGCACACAGTGGATCAGTAGTGAATTTGTCCCGTCACGTTAATACATTGACTTGAAAGAGTGACTGTTACCTTTCTCTTAATTAATCAGCTGTGTCACAACCAATCAGCGCTGATTACCTTTCTCTTAATAACATTGACTATTGTCACAGACCTAAACCAGCGCTGATTACCTTCTCTTAATTACATTCAGCTGTGTCCAGACCTAATCACGACTGTATACCTTGCTCTTAAGTTACATTCAGCTGTGTCACAGACCTAATCTGCGCTGATTACTCTTCTCTTAATTACCATTGTTGAGCTGTTGTCACAGGACCAATCCCCAGGCTGAGTGTAGCCTTCTCATTAATTACATTGAAGCGTGTGTCACAGAACGCTAATCAGTGCTGATTACCGTTTCTCGTAATTGCATTCCAGCCTGTGCACAGACCAACCTAATCCGCGATTGACCTTTGCTTAAGTTGCATTCAGCCTTGTGTAGACACCTAAATCAGCACCGCTGATTACCCCTTTCTCGCTTAATTGCATTCAGCTAGTGTCACAGACCTAATCGAGAATCCAGCGTGACAACCGTTTTCCTATTAATGTCATTCAGGCTGTGTCACAGACCTAATCAGCGACGAGTTACCCTTTCTCTTTATAATACCATTCAGCTGTTGTCACAGACCTAATCAGTGTGATATACCTTTTATAATTACCACGTCAACTCAGCCTTACGCTGGGTTCCTAATTCACAGCTGTAGGACAATATCAGCGCTGATTACCTTTCATTAGACTGTAACATCAGCGTGTGTCATCAGAGACCTAATCAGCAGCGGGCTTACATACACTTACTCTAATCTCAGGCTGTGTTGCATCGACCTAATCAGCGCTGATTACCTCTACTTAATTGCTCAGCTGTTCACAGACCTAACAGCGCTGATTACCTCTCTGACTTCATTCAGCCTGTCACAGCATCGGGATTTTTTCACATCAGGGTCAGACCTAATCAAGCACTAATACCTTTCTTAATTGCATTCAGCTGTTTGTCACAGACCCAATCAGCGCTGCTGATTACCTGTCTCTTAATTACATTCAGCTGTGTCAAGCCTAATCACACTGATTACCTATCTCTTAATTAACATTAACAGGTCACATTCCTAATCACACTGATTGACCTGTCTCTTAAAGTACGTTCTAGCTTGTGTACACAGAACCAAATCAGCACTGATTTACTGTTTCCTCTTAATTACATTCAGCTGTTCACAGACCTAATACAACACTGGCGGTTACCGTATCTTAAACAGGAACTGGACTGACCACCTGGGGGTAGGTTAAGGGGCTATATGCTCCCTGGGCGGTTATTCAAGTTAAGTACTGGGTACTATTAGATGTTTCGGAAGTTTTGGGATATTGTATAGTTCTCCCTTTTATGTTTAAATCTTTTAATGCCATTTCGTGTACATAAACAACAAAAAAATCCTTTGACAGTCCTGTTTGTCACATTCTAATTTTTCTTAAACAAAGGCCTACATCCTCCCACGTTAATCACAAGCCGTAATAAGGAATCCTATGACTGATACATGAGCTGTATGTTGTAGAAGCTATAATATGTTTGAGAGTTTTCCACCTGGCGAGCTGTGGGTAGGTAAACAGCCGGAGATCCATCCGTTATTTTCACATTCCATATGACTTCACTCCTCTATCTAACACCATTGAAACAAGGTGGGTGACGTGTTGTGATACCGGTCTGTATCCTCCAGTGATTCGTATTATAAATCGCAATATCAGTATGTAATGTTTATATCGATATCGATATGCCCCTCCCAGGGTTTTTTCTGTCACAGTCCCTAGCTTGGTACCATTATTTTGGCATTAAATTTGGTTTGTTTTTAGGGTCTTTGATATTTGAAAATGTTTTTTTTCTTTTCCTGAGCATCACACACGTCGAATTGTTTGTAATAGAAGCACAATGCGACTGCCATTGATTTAACCTCATGCATTAGAACGGACGTTGGCTTACTTTGCTTACGTGTATATTATTTGTTTCCGTTTCAACACTACTATAAAGCACGGTGAGGCCAGCTACTATCTACCTATAAAAATGGGCTGCACAAAAAATTTCCACCAGAAGTCTCTTATGTGAGAGCCAAAACCTGATTGCTGACAATATAAAGAACACATGCGTGTAGTCCGGAGGGGAGAGAGAAACCACGTGGCGGGGAACACAGGAGTAAGATAACAGTGACATCTTGGCAGAAAAGAAACGTGGGAGGTAGGAAAGTGCCACTTTTTTATCCAATTCCCCCCCCCAACCTCGCCTATGTTAATAATCACGTACAGGAGAATTTTCTATTCACAATGCATTGTATATTAATGGTCCTTAAAAGTCGAAGAAAGTGTCCCCGAAACAGTGAAGTAATATCGCATAGTATATAATACACAGTGATTTAATTGAAGTTTAAGTGGTCTGCTTAATAGATATTTATATGTTTAATTGCTGCAGTTTTTGTGCAAAGAATGAACAACTTGGTTTTGCGATAGAAAATAATATCTAACATTGCCCCATTAATGAAGGTTGTAACCCAATTAAAAAGCTCTTACTGAATGGAACAATAAACCATGGTCCCAACAATATTCCATCGAAACATATTTGTGCTTTATCAGTGACACTCACATGAACAATTGGAAACTATTACCACTAGATGTTCCATACAGACGTAGAAATATGTTCCTCTATGTACAGAGACTTAGAAATATGTTACCTCTATGACTAGAGTCGAATATGTGCGAGGATAGGACTTAGCCGCTTGTCCAGAGACTGTAGAAATAGTTTACCCATCTATGTACCGAGAGAGTAGAAAATATGTTACCTCGTATGTAAGGATGTAGAGAATATGTAACCGCTATGTACAAAGACGTAGAAATATGTTACCGCTCTGTACAGAGACGTAGAAATATGTTACCTCTATGTACAGAGACGTAGAAATTGTTACCGCATTGTACAGAGAGTAGAAATATGTTACCGCTATGTACAGAGACGTAGAAATATGTTACCTCTATGTACAGAGAGTAGACAATATGTTACCCTATGTAAGAGACGTAGAAATATGTTACCTCTATGTACAGAGACGATAAATATTTTACCCTAATGTAAGAGACTAAAATATGTTACATCTATGTACAGAGGTAGAAATATGTTACCGCTATGATACAGAGACGTAGAAATATGTTACGCTCTATGTGACAGAGAGTAGAGAAATATGTTACCTCTATGTACAGAGACGAGAAATATGTAACCGCTCTATGTACAGAGATGTAGAATATGTTACCGCTATGTACAAGACGTAGATGAATATCTGTACCTCTATGTAGAGACGTGAAAATGTTACCCCGCTATGTACAGAGACGTAGAAATTGGTTACCGCCTATGTACAGAGACGTAGAATATGTTACTAATGTACAGAGAGTAGAAATATGTTACCGCTATGTACAGAGAGTAAGAAATAGTACCTCTATGTACAGACTAGAAATATGTTACTCTTACAGAGTAGAAATATGTTACCTATGCTACAGAGAGTAGAAAATGTTCGCCCTATGTACAGGACGTGAAACTATGTACCTCCTATGTACAGAGACGTAGAAATATGTTACCCGTATGTACAGAGATGTAGAAATATGTTACCGCTATGACAGCGTAAAATGTTACTATATGTAAGAGTGAAAATAGTTCACCGCTATGTACAGAGACGTAGAAATATGTTAGCCTATGTACAGAGATTAGAAATATGTTACAGCTATGTACCAGAGAGTAGAATATGTACCGTATGTACAGAGACGTAGAAATATGTTACCGTATGTACAGGACGTAGAATAGTATGTACCGGCTATGTACAGAGACGTAGAAAATGTTACGCAGAGACGTAGAATATGTTACCATGAGACCGTTATGTTAATATGTACAAATAATTACAGCTATGTACAGAGACGTTAGATAGAAATATGTTACCGACTATGTTAGCAGTAGATGTAGAACTATTTAACCCGGCCGGAAGGTTACGAGACGTCAGAAATATGTTTTACCGAGTACGAACGAAAATCTGTACAAAAAGACGAACCGTACCGAGAAATATTGATTACGTCGCTATGTACGAGACTTAAAATATGTTACCCTATCAAGAAAGACTTTAGAAATATGTTACCGCAGCTATGTAAGACTAGAATGTACCCCTGTGAGACGCGAAATATGTTACCGGGTCTATGTACAGAGACGTGAAAGTACCTATGTCAGATGTAGAACATTTCTATTACAGAGACCTGAAAATATGTTACTGCTATGTACAGAGACGTAGCGAAATGTTACACCACTCCTATGTACAGAGACTGAGAATATGTTACCTCTATGTACCGAGACTGTATAAATATGTAACCGCTGTACGAGAGTAGGAAAAAATATGTTACGTAGTGTACAGTGTAGCACGTAGAAAATAGTTACCGGGGTCCCTATGTACAGAGATGTAGAAAATGTATACCAGCCATGTACAGAGAGTTAGGAAATATGTTACCTAACCAGACCGAAGTAGTTTACACCCTATGTACAGAGACTAGAAATATGTTTACCAGCTCTATGTACAGAGATAGAAAGATTTAAACCGCTAGGTACGAGGCGTAAAATATGTACGCTCTATAGTAAGAGATCGTAGAAAATATGTCCAGCTATGTACAGGACGTAGAGAAAAATATGTTACCGCTAGTACAGAGACGTAGAAATATGTACCCCTATGTACAAGACGTAGAAATATGTTTACGCTATGTACAGACGAGAATTTACTATCAAACGAGAATATGTATTGTCAGGATAAATATGTTACCTCTATGTAAGAGATGTAGAAATATGTTACAGCTATGTACAGAGACGTAAAAATAATATGTCACTTTATGTACAGAGACGTGAAAATATGTCACCGCTATGTACGACGAGAATTGTACTCTCGGGCTAAAGGAAATAGAATCGTTACGCTATTGTACAGAGACGTTAGAAATATGTTACTTCGCACCGGGCTATGTTAACATAGACGTAGACAATATGTTACACCTATGTACCAGAGACGAGAATATGTTCGCAAACCGCTATGTACGAGAGCTAGAAATAGTTACCACCCGCTATGTACAGAGACGTCGAAATAGTGGACCGCTATGTACAGAGACGTGATTAGAAATATGTTACCTAGACATAGTAAACATGAGAACAGCTATGGAAGAGATTTACCCTGTCAATGTAGAATATGTTACAGCTATGTACAGTAGACTAGAAATAGTTTACCCTTGAAGAGACAGATAGGAAAAAAGGGAGTTACGCTCAGGGTTGATTTCATTTACAGAGACGTTAGAAATATGTTACCGCTATGTTACAGTAGACGTGAATATGTTACCGCTCTCTGTACATAGCGATAACTGTCTACGTCTCTGTACATAGCGATAACTGTCTACGTCTCTGTACATAGCGATAACTGTCTACGTCTCTGTACATAGCGGTAACTGTCTACGTCTCTGTACATAGCGATAACTGTCTACTTCTCTGTACATAGCGATGACTGTCTACTTCTCTGTACAAAGCGGTAACTGTCTACGTCTCTGTACAAAGCGATAACTGTCTACGTCTCTGTACATAGCGGTAACTGTCTACGTCTCTGTACATAGCGGTAACTGTCTACGTCTCTGTACATAGCAGTAACGGTCTACATCTCTGTACATAGCGGTAACTGTCTACGTCTCTGTAGATAGCGGTAACATATTTCTACATCTCTGTACATAGTAACATATTTCTACATCTCTGTACATAGAGGTACCATATTTCTACGTCTCTGTACATAGAGGTAACATATTTCTACGTCTCTGTACATAGAAGTAACATATTTCTACGTCTCTGTACATAGCGGTAACATTTCTACGTCTCTGTACATAGAGGTAACATATTTCTACGTCTCTGTACATAGAGGTAACATATTTCTACGTCTCTGTACATAGAGGTAACATATTTCTACGTCTCTGTACATAGCGGCAACATATTTCTACGTCTCTGTACATAGAGGTAACATATTTCTACGTCTCTGTACATAGAGGTAACATATTTCTACGTCTCTGTACATAGAGGCAACATATTTCTACGTCTCTGTACATAGCGGTAACATATTTCTACGTCTCTGTACAGAGACG
>CM033476.1:91245983-91419870 GCA_019447015.1 Hymenochirus boettgeri
CTACGTCATATTTATAGCGGTAACATATTTCTACGTCGCGGTACATAGAGGTAACATATTCTACGTCTTGTACATAGCGTAACTATTCTACATCTTGTTACATAGAGGTAAACATATTTCTCCGTATCTGTACTAGCGGTAACATATTTACGTGGCGCTGGACATAGCGGTAAGCCTATTCTACGTCTCGTACTAGCGTACATATTTCTACGTTATCTGTACATAGCGGTACATATTTCTACGTCTCTGTTTACATAGCCGGTAACATATTTCTACGTCTCTGTAATAGCTGTAAAATATTTCTACATTCTCTGTACATAGCGGTAAATATTTTACGTCTCTGTACTATCGCGGGTGACATATTTCAACGTTCTTGTACATAGAAGTAACATATTTCTACGTCTCTGTACAGAGCGGTAACATATGTCTACATCTTGTACATAGAGGTAACATATTTCTACCATCTCTGTAAATAGAGGAACCTATTTCTACGTCTCTGTACATAGCGGTAAACCATATTTATGTCCGTTTGTACATAGAGGTAACCATATTTCTTACGTTCGGTACATCAGAGGTAACATATTCTACGTCTCTGCTACATAGAGGTAACTATTCTAAGTATCTGTACATAGCGGTACCATATTTTATCATCTCTGTACATAGAGGTAACATATTTCTAGTCTCTGTACATAGCGGTAACATATTTCTACGTCTCTGTACATAGCGGTAAACAAGTATTTTCGACGTCTCTGTACATAGAGGTAACATATTTCTACGTCTCGTACTAAGCGGGAACTATTCCTACATCTTGTACAGGCGGGTAACATATTCACCATCTCTGTACATAGAGGTACATATTTCTACATAGTATGTACATAGCGGTAACATATTTTACGTTATGTACATAGCGGTAACATATTTCTACGTCTTGTACATAGAGGTAACATATTTACGTCTCTGTACATAGAATGGTAAACATATTTCTACGTCTCTGTACAAGGGAAATATTTCTACGTCTCTGTACATAGCGGTAAATTCACATCTATGTACATAGAGGGAACATATTCTACTCTCTGATAGCGGTAACATATTTCTCCGTCTCTAGTAAATAGCGGTAACATATTTCTACGTCCGTACATAGAGGTAACATATTTACGTTTGTACATACGGGACATAGTCAGACACTCTGTACATAGCGGGTTAAATTTATACATATCTGTAATAGAGGGGTAACTATTCTACATCTCTGTAGCATAGCGGTAACATATTTTACGTCTATGTACCTAGCGGTTAACATATTCTACGTCTCTGTACATAGAGGTAACATATTTCTACGTCTCTGACATAGAAGGAACTCTTTCTACGTCTCTGTAATAGTCTCAATTGTCACTGTGATGTCACTGTAAAGAACAAATCTGTTCTAGGAATATTGTTGGGAAGGATTTTATTTTTCCATTTCAGTAAGACGGCTTTTTAAATTGGGTCTACAACCTTATTAAGGGGCAATGTAGATATATGTCTATCTGCAAACACCAAGGCTTGTTCATTCTTGCACACAAGAAAATGCAGAAACATATAAATTATTAAGCAGAAACATAAAATTCAATTAATATCACTGTGTAATTATATACTATGCGATTACTGTGTAAGAGGTGGACACTTCGACTTTTAAGGACCATGAAAACTATTAAAAATGCAAGGAATAAAAATTATACCTGTACTGATTAATAACATAGGCGGTAGGTGCAAATATCCTACCCCCAGATTATTTACTGCCAAAGGCTCACTGATTATATCCTGTGCACAGCAGGGTTTTCCTGACACAGCATTGGTTGTTTATATTGATCAGCAAATCAGGTTTGGCCTCTCCACGGCCAGAGATTCTGGTGATTGGGCAGCCATTGTTTTATAGGTAAGATAGGACAGCACTCACCTGCTATATAGTGTGAAACGGAACATAAAATCAACCCGTATGCAAAGGTAAGCACCCGGTCATTAAATGATGATGTAAAATCAATGGAGGCGCATTGTGCTTCTATAACAAAATTGCGGTGTAGCTCGGAAAAGAAAAAAAATTTTCAAATACAAACGACCCTAAAAACAAAACAAATTTTAAATGCAAAATAAAGGACCAGAATAGGGACTGTGAACAGAAACCCGGGAGGTTCATATCGATATCGATATAACATTAAAGATGATATGGATTTATATAACGGATCACTGGAGATACAGTACGGTATAACCACGTCAACACGGGTTCAAGTTAGGAAGAGAGAGTGAAGTCATTGGGAAGGTGAATAACGCATTGGATTATCGTGCTTTACTACACAGCGCCAGGTGGAAAACTTTCAAACATATTATAGCTTCTCAACATACAGCTCAATGTATCAGGTCATAGGGATTCCGTATTAGGATGTGGGTAACGTGGAGGATATTAGGCCTTTGTTTAAGAAAAATAATGTGACAGAACAAGGACTGCAAAAGGATGTGTTGTACAGAAATGGCATTAAAAAGATGTAAACAGTAAAGGAGAACTTACCACTATCAAATTCCAAACAATCAATAGTTACCAGTAATAACTTGAAAACCGGCCCCAGGGAGGCATTAGCCCCCTAACCTTCTGGGGCAGTCCGGTCCTGTGTAAGGAGACAGGTACGCGTGTGATTAGGTCTGTGACACCGGATGAATGTAATTAAGAGGGGACAGGTAATCAGTGTGATTTGGTGCTGTGACACAGCTGAACGAATTAAGAGACAGGAATCAGTGTGCTTAGGAATGTGAAGATGAAGTAATTAAGAGATAGGTAATCAGTGCGGATTAGGTCTGGGACACCCCCCAGTGAATGTAATAGAGCAGTAACAGCGATGATTGGGTCGTGAAACAGCTGAATGCAAACAAACAAAAAAAATAAACAAAAAATTAAGGCAAGGTAATTAGTGTTGATTAGGTCTGTGACACAGCTGAATGCAATTAAGAGAGGGAATTCAGCGTGATTAGGTCTGTGCACAGCTGAAATGCAATTAAGAGGAAGGTAATCAGCGCTGTTAGGTCTGTGACACAGTGAGTGTAATTTAAGAGACAGGTAATCAGCGCTGATTAGGTCTGTGACACAGCTCGTGAATGTAATAAGAGATGAGGTAATCAGCGGCTGATTCGGTCTTGTGGACACAGCTAATGTAATAAGAGAAAGTTAATCAGCGCTGATTAGGTCTGTGGACATAGTGAATGTAATTAAGAGAAAGGTAATCAGCACTGATTAGGTCTGTGACACAGCTGAATGTACTTAGAGGAAAGGTAATCAGCGATGATTAGGTCTGTGCCCAGCTGAAGCAATTAGAGACAGGTAATCAGGTGATTAGGTTCTGTGACACAGCGGAATGACAATTCAGCGAAAGGAATCAGCGCTGATTAGGTCTGACACAGCTGAATGCAATTAAGAGAAAGGTAATCAGCGCTGATTAGGTCTGTGGCACAGCTGCTTGAATGAATAAGAGAAAGGTAATCAGCATGATTAGGTTGTGACACAGAATCATGTAATTAAGAGAAGGTAAATCAGCGCTGATTAGGTCTGTGACACGCTCATGTAAATTAAGAGAAAGGTAATCGCGCAGATTAGGTCTGGGACACAGCTGAATTGTAATTAGAGAAAGGATAATCAGCGCTGATGAGTCGTTGACACGCTGAATGTAATTAAGCGAAAGGTAATCAGCGCTGTTTAGGTCTGTGACACAGCTCAATGTAATTAAGAGAAAGGTAATCAGCGCTGATTAGGTCTGTGACACAGCTGAATGTAATTAAGAGAAAGGTAATCAGCACTCTTTCAAGTCAATGTATTAACGTGACGGACAATATTTCACTCTGATCAACTGTGTGGCCTGTTGAAGACCAATTTTGTGGCATATCTGATTATTGGTTGAGTGGTAATGAATCAAATTCGATAACCCAGCCAATCCAACCAAATGTCTGCCCAGGGGATCAATCAAGCTAAAACCTGTGTGTGCCGCCTCTAAGGATCTATTATCTGTGATTTCCGGCACAATGGTATTGAAACTAGAACTTTTTCTGTAGGAAGTGCCATGTAGATAATGTATTGTATCACACCAAGATTTCTACATCCAGCCAAGTCATTAAATAAATAAACTGGAATGGCTTGCAAAACAATGAATGACTTAGTCAAGAATTATTAATCTGTGATTTACCAATAAATCTCTATTTTCTGGATCCCAGACCAGAACAGAATCATTGATAGAGATGTAATATGGGTTCGAATAAAACACGGATTCAAATCGAATCTGAGGGTTTCGAAATCCCGACGAAACTTTCAGAACTCCTGAATTTACCGTGTGCAAATCTAACACGCCACTCTGTAAAGAAAAAACTTCTCTGCTTGTGCCAGACAAATGTGCTACTTTCCAAAATGCAGGCAATATCCGCAATTCCAATCTTAAAATCACACTAACCCTTTTCAAAACTGGTTGCCCCAAATTTAAGATGTGAAATTGTACATTACAGCGATAAATTGCCTTCTTAATGTGTAGTAAGATAAGGCAGTTAACAGACCCGCACCCTGTGTTAAACTTTCCGTAGGTTAACTTAATAAATTAGCCTGTACCGTATTTGGTCAGTTTCTGCTGCTAAATCTTCCTATTAGCTGGGTTTTCTGTTCTTATCATTTAGTAAAATATTATTCACACAAAAAACATTTTGGAAAGATATCTGCCTAAGAAAAGAATTATTTATATTACACAAACTAGACTAAGATGCATTAGATCTTCCAAAAATATAGAAGGACAGTTAAAAAAAAACGTTTTCCAGAAGTGTTCCAGAATTCTATATTTTTTGGAAACCGTAGGATACATCTTGTTCCTGTGGTATTGGAAAGAAAGTGGAATAACTGAAAGTATATTGGTTTCATAAACTATGACCTATTTTTCATTTCCTAAAGAATCCTAAAATTCCTCATTAATGCTAACTATAAAAAACAAGTTTCTCCCATACGAATATCCCACATATCTGTGTGAAGTTAAGCCATATAGACACTTCTAGCCCCTCCTACTTTTTAAGTCACTGACTTAGGCATGCTCAGTCTGCTTTACCCATGGAGAGAGAGGCTTGTTGTTCAAAAACTGTGACTGCCATTACTGCTGCAAATGTCTATTTGTTGGGTCAGTTTATTTTTACCACACAATGTCTACAAACAACAGTGCAAAAACTAAGGATAAATCTTTATAGTAAATATAAATTCTACATCAGGTATATGTTTTCCTATATAAGTGCCATGACATTTCCCCCCCTTATGCTGTCACTAACCCCCCAGAGAGGGGCGAAGCAGCAATATATTTATATGGCAGTAAACAATGTTACAAATAATCCCTTCCTTTCTGGCAGGCACGGTTTCCTGTTGCCCACACTACATACATCATTTGAAATCAGAGCTGCTATCGTTGTCCTTTGAATATCTACTTACTGGCTTCCTGGCTCACGTCCTCCCTTTGTTAATGGTTTATTAGATAGTCCTATTGTAATCTGGATTCTAACTTTTTTTTTCTCTAGCCACTTGCATGCAAACCATAAACATAGATTTTTCAGCCTCCAACCTGTATATGTTCCCAGTGTGTTGGTAACATGGGGAGAACAAACTGCAATCAAGATACTACAGAACAACTGGCCAGTCAGGATGACAATATGGAGAATGAGAACTTTAGGGGGTAAAACATCATCATACAGACTTAATATAAACTATCCATAAAAATATTTAGACTTTATGTAGACCGTACATACACATATATTGACCTAATGTAGACCATCCATAAAAATATATAGACCTAATGTAGACCATACATACACATATATAGACCTAATGTAGACCATACATACACATATATAGAGCTAATGTAGACTGAACATACACATATATAGACCTAATGCAGACTGTACAACAAAATAAGTCACTTGGGTTTTTCAAGCATGTGCACCATGGGCTAATTTTCAAACATATTTTGTCAGTGGATTATTCTGAATATATTTGATTTATACGCGCCAACATTATTCGTAGCGCTTTACAATTACCTATATACATTCACTCAGGCCCTGCTACCCAAAGGAGCTTACATATCAAAACACATTTATTTGAACACAGACAACCTATCTAGTATGTTTTTATGATGGCGGGGAAAACCGGAGTGCCGGAGGAAACACACGCAGTAAGGGAGAACACTCACAAACTCACTTGTAGATGTGTCAAGGGTGGAATCTGACTAAGGACTTCAGCACTGCAAGGAATCAGTGCTAACCACTGAGCCACTGTACTGCCCCTCTGAACACTCTAACCTATAAAGTTTCGTTAGAGTTTTTATTATATTGTATGTCAGGTCTACATTGGGTCATGATACGTTATATGCATGAGTCTACATTGGTCATATATTTGTATGTACAGTATCATATTGGTCTAATACTGAGCTCTAATTAGGTCTATAATATGTGTATGTATGGTCTACTTAGGGGGTCTATACTATTTACTGTGATTGTATGGTCATTCGTATTAAATCCAAAGGTCTAATACTGTATGCCATGGCCTACATTAGGTCTATATTATAGTGTATGTAGGTCTACATTGGTTCCTTATATACGTGTATGTGTTACCTTAGTCTACCTATATGTGTATGTTCGTTCACATTATTCTATTATGTGTATTAGATTCGTAATTCCGTCTTATCGTTTGTATAGGCCTTAGGTTATATATGTGTATTGTTCGGGCTACATTACGTCAAATGTTTATGGTCACTAGTTCTATCTATTCGTTTGTGTCCTATATTAGGTCATATTTATGTATGGTCTACATTAGGTTCTTATTATGTGTATGATGCATCTACATGAGGTCTAAAGATGTGCTTTATGGTTCCATTAGGTTCATATATGTGTAGGACAGTCTATATTAGGGTCTATATATGTGTATGTTTGCTTACATTAGGTATATTATGTGTGATGTACAGTCTAACATTAGGTCTATATATGTGTATGTATGTCTACATTAGGTCTATATATGGGTTGTTACAGTCTACATTAGGTCTATATATGTGTATGTTCGGTCTACATTAGGTCTATATATGGAATGATGTTAGTCTACATTAGGTATATATGTGTAGGTTTGGTACTACATTAGGTCTATATATGTGTATGTATGCGTCTACATTGGTCTATAATTGTATGGATGGTCTACATTAGGTCTATATATGTGTATGTATGGTCTACATTAGGTCTATATATGTGTATGTTACGGTCTACATTAGTTATATATGTGTACGTGGGACCGTCACCATTAGGTCTATATATGTGTATGTTAGCGTCTCACATTAGGTCTATATATGTGTGTTATGGTAGGCTTAGTCTAATGAGGTCGCCGCATTATCATGTTGTATGTACTCCTGATAGGTCTAATTTGTGTTCAGCTACCTTTATTGTGTATGTATGTGTCTACCATTAGGTTCCTATATATGTGTATGTCATTGTCTACCATTAGGTCTATATATGTGTATGTATGGTCACATTAGGTATATATCTGTGTTGTATGGTCTACATTGAGAGGTCTATATATGATGTATGTACATAGCTCTGTCTATTAGTCTACATTGGACTGTTATTTGCACAGTCTATATAATGTGTTAGTAGTCCTACTAAGTCTGCTTATGTACCTCGCTAGTATCTATCTGTGTATTGTTCGTGTCTACATTAGCGTATACTTATGTGGTCATGGTCATATGTGAGTTCGGCACATTAAGGTCATATTTGCATATCGTGCTTTGGTATTTGTGTTTACTTAGCGTCTTTACTGTAATTAGGTCTATCTATTACAGTAGGTAGGTATGGTCTACATTAGAGCTAATACGTGTATGTAGGGTCTACATTAGGTATATAATATGTATTGTTAGTCTACCCATCTGGTCTTATATGGTGTATGTTATGGTGTACAGCTAGGTCTATATATCGTGTATGTACGGTCTACATTAGGTCCTATATGTGTATTACGGCTATTTAGTCTCATATATGGGTATTGTACTGTACTACATTAGGTACTTAGATTTGTATGTACTGGTCTATTAGGTCTATATATTGTGTATGTCGAAGTACTACTATTAGGTTCTATATATGTGCGATGTACTGGTCTACATTAGGTCTATAATATGTGTGTATGTAGTTACTCATTTAGCGTCTATATCATGATGTTGACGGCCTCATTAGGTCTATATTACGTGTTGTACGGTCTACATTAGGTCTGTTATTAATTACATAGCATATGTGTATTTGTCTCTAGATATAGGGTTGTGGTCCTAATTAGGTTATGTGTATGTAGTTGGTCTACATTAGGTCTATATTGACGTGTATAGGTCACATTAGGTCTATTATGTGTAGTAGGTCTACATTAGGTCTATAATGTTAGTACTGGTCTAACATAGGTCCTATATATTGATGTTTGGTCTACATTAGGTCTATATATGTGTAGTCATGGTCTACATTAGGTTATATAGTGTGTATGTAGCGTCTCACAATAGGTCCATATATGTTATACGTGCTGGCATATTGTTGTATCGGTCTACATTAGTCTATATATGTGTTACGTTGTAGTCTTATAGTCGCTGACATTAGTGCGATAATGCATTGTCGTTGGCTATCATTTATTACGTCTAAATAGGTATATATAGGTGTATGTCATGGTCGTACATTAGCTCTATATATGTTGTATGTATGGCCTACATTAGGTCTATATATGTGTAGTAGGTCGTCAACATAGGTTATATATGTGTATTTGGGCACGTTGGTCTATAATTGAGGTACGGTCTTCAGTAGGTATCATCTAGGTGTATGTACGGTCTAACATTTCGGTCTTATATGTGATGTGGTGCTACATTAGGTCTTATGTGGTATGTTGTCTACAATTAGGTCTAATAGGTGTATGTATGTTCTGTCTTATATCGTATGTCGCTCTTAAGTCTAATGTAGTGATGTAATGCAATATGTAGCGGTCTACACTTAGGTCATATTAGATGTTATGTACAGTCTAAACATCAATGTCTATATATGTGTATGTATGGTCTACCATTAGGTGCTATATATGTTGTTATGTAGGCGCTAATTAGGTGAGTCTCTATTGTGTAGGTACGTCTGCATTGGTCTATATATAGTTATGTACGAGTCGACATTAGGTCTATATATGGTAGGTACGGTCTACATTAGGTCTATATAGTGTATGTATGTCTACATGAGGTTATCTATGTGTAGCATGGTTTACATTCGGTCTATATAAGTGTATGTTCAGATACATTTGGTTATATATGTGATGTACGCGTCTACATTAGGTCTATATACGTGTATGTACGGTCTACATAGGGTCTATTATGTGTATGTACGTCTACATAGGTCTATATATGGGTATTGTACGGTCTACATTAGGTCGATATATAGGGTTAGTACGGTTCTACATGAGGTCTATATACGTGTATGTTTTATGTCTACATTAGGTCTATATACGTGTATGTATGTCTACATTAGGTCTATATACATGTATGTATGGTGACTTAGTCTATATGTGTATGCATGGTCTAACATTAGTCGTCTATAGATGTGTATGTTCAGTCTACATTTGGTCTTATATGTGTTATGTATGGTCTTCTACATAGGTGGTCGATAGATTTTTATAGATCTGGCCTAGATTAGGTCTATATAGTGTATACATACACATATATAGACCTAATGCAGACTGTACATACACATATATAGACCTAATCTAGGCCATCTATAAAAATATATAGACCTAATGTAGACCATACATACACATATATAGATAGACCTAATGTAGACCGTACATACACATATATAGACCTAATGTAGACTGAAACATACACATATATAGACCTAATGTCAGCACATAGTGACCTAATAGACTGTACATCAATATATAGACCTAATTGCACTGACATTACAGACCACCTGATACATAAGACTCACTCTAGGCCCATCTATAAAATATATAGACCTAATGTAGACCAACATACACATATATAGACCAAATGTAGACTGACATAAACATATATAGACCTAATGTAGACATGCATACACATATAGACCTAATGTGACCAACATACATTATATAGACCTATGTAGACTAATACAGTATAAGACCTAATGTAGACCATACATACAGTATATAGACCTAATGTAGAACCGACATACACATATATAGACCTAATGTAGACCGACATACACATATAAGACCTAATGTAGACCGTACATGACACTATATAGACTAATGTAGATACATACACGTATATAGACCTAATGTAGACCGTACATACACATATATAGACCAAATGTAGACTGAACATACACATATATTGACCTAATGTAGACCATGCATACACATATATAGACCTAATGTAGACCATACATACACGTATATAGACCTAATGTAGACCGTACATACACATATATAGACCTAATGTAGACCGTACATCACATATATAGACCTAAGTGACGACATACACATATATAGACCTATGCAGACCGTACATAACATATATAGACCTAATGTAGACCGTACATACAATATATAGACTAATGCAGATGTACATACACATATATGACCTAATGTAGACCGTACATACACTATATAGACCTAATGTAGACCATACATACAATATATAGACCTAATGTAGACCAACAATACACATATATAGACCTAATGTAGACCAACATACACATATAGAACTAATGTAGACCATACATACACATATATAACCTAATGTAGACCATACATACACATATATAGTACTAATGTAGACCACAACATACAATATATAGACCTAATGTAGACCGACATCACAATATATAGACTAATGTAGACCATACATACACATATATAGATAATGTAGACTGAACATACACATATATAGACCTAATGCAGACTGTACATAAACATATATAGACCTAATGTAGGCGTACATACACATATATAGACCTAATGTAGACCATACATACACACATATATAGACCTATAGGACCTACATACACATATATAGACCTAATATAGACTGTACATACACGTATATAGACCTAATGTAGACCAAACATACACATATATAGACCTAATGTAGACCGTACATACACATATATAGACCTAATGTAGACCGTACATACACATATATAGACCTAATGTAGACCGTACATACACGTATATAGACCTAATGTAGACCATCATACACATATATAGACCAAATGTAGACTGAACATACACATATATAGACCTAATGTGACCTAACAACACTATATAGAACCTAATGTAACTACATTAAGTATTAGACATAAGTAGACCGTACATACACAATATAGACCTAATGTAGACAGTACATCACATATATGACCATGTAGACCGAACATACACATTATAGACCTAATTACAGACCGTACATACACATATATAGACCTAATGTGACGTACATACACATATATGACCTAATGAGACGTACATACACATATATGACTTGTAGACCGACATACACATATATAGACCTAATGTTTGACCATACATACACATATATAGACCTAATGTAGACTACATACACAATATAGACCTAATGTGACCATACTTTACCATATATAGAACCTAAGGTAGACCATGACATACACATATATAGACCTAATGTAGACCATACATACACATATATAGACCTAATGTAGACCAAAACACATAACATATATAGGACCTAATGTAGACCATACATACACATATATAGACAATGTAGACTGAACCTACACATATATAGACTAATGCAGAGTACATACACAATATAGACCTAATGAGGCTTACATACATAATAGACCTAATGTAGACCATACATACACAACAATATAGACCTAATGGGACCTACATACCACATATATAGACCCTAATATAGACTGTAACATAACACCTATATAGACCTAATGTAAGACCAAACATACCACATATATAGACCTAATGTAGACCATACATACAAATATATAGACCTAATGTAGACCATACATACACATATATCGACCTAATGTAGACCAAACATACACATATATAGACCTAATGTAGAACATACATACACATATATAGACCTAATGTAGACCGAACATACACATATATAGACCTAATGTAGACTGTACATACACATATATAGACCTAATGTAGACCATACATACACATATATAGACCTAATGTAGACTGTACATACACATATATAGACCTAATGTAGACCATACATACACATATATAGACCTAATGTAGACTGTACATACACATATATAGACCTAATGTAGACCATACATACACATATATAGACCTAATATAGACTGTACATACACATATATAGACCTAATGTAGACCAAACATACACATATTTAGACCTAATGTAGACCATACATACACATATATAGACCTAATGTAGACCATACATAAACGTATATAGACCGAATGTAGACTGTACATACACATATATAGACGTAATGTAGACCGAACATACACATATATAGACCTAAGGTAGACCAAACATACACATATATAGACCTAATGTAGACCAAACATACACATATATAGACCTAATGTAGACCATGCATACACGTATATAGACCCAATGTAGACTGTACATACACGTATATAGACCCAATGTAGACTGTACATACACGTATATAGACCTAAAGTAGACCATACATACACATATATATAGACCTAATGTAGACCATACATACACGTATATAGACCTAATATAGACTGTACATACAAATATATAGACCTAATGTAGACCATGCATAAACGTATATAGACCCAATGTAGACTGACATACATATATAAAAAACTCTAACCTAACTTTATAGGTTAGAGTTTAGTAGGGCAGTACAGTGGCTCAGTGGTTAGCACTGATTCCTTGCAGTGCTGAAGTCCTTAGTCAGATTCCACCCTTGGACACATCTACAAGGAGTTTGTATGTTCTCCCCGTACTTGCGTGGGTTTCCTCCGGCACTCCGGTTTCCCCCACAATCATAAAGACATACTGATAGGTTGTCTGTGTCAAATAAATGTGTTTAGATTGTAAGCTCCTTTGGGTAGGCAGGGCCTGATGTGAATGTATATATGTAATTGTAAAGCGCTACGAATATGTTGGCGCTATATAAATTCATAATAATAATAACAATAATAATAGTTTGAAAGAATTAGCCCATGTAGTGCACATGTGAAAAACCCAAAGAATGACTTATTTTGTTAGGCATTATGGCTGGTTTGACTTATAAATAAATGCAAATGTGCAGAGAAAGATGCCTTCATATCTGGGTGTATTAAGGATGACTTTACCCATATAAACCCTCTTTCTCCCATTAAAGTACCCAGGGTGATAACCTGAACCTCTTGGTCATTTACCCTGGGTTTTTCGAATAAAAACAGGAGATAAACTAAGCTAAAGTTTCACTCGCCCTGTCTGCTCGGACAAGCCCCACTCACATTGTTTGTACTTGGCCAATGAAAAGACAGTTTTTGTAGAACACATCTTCCGATAGGCCAGGTCCTGGACACAAACAGGAGGCAGAGCAGATTGGGCCTAGCAAGCATAACTTCTGCTATCTATTGCAAACCCGGAGTAACTTTCAAAGTGGAAATAAATGTAACAAAAGAAAAGCGTTAAATGTTCCATTACATAATTTCAGACTACACAGGCCAACACACACCCATATTACTGCCCGACAGACTCCTATCAATAAACCGGTCTCATCAAGATGTTGTATCCTTACATTAGTAAAATAAAAAAAATCTCCTTTAAGGTTGCGGCCACAAGGTAATGCTCGTATAAAGCACGATTTTGCCAATAATCTGTTATCGGAGATTTGCATGCAACTCGCACAAAAAAATGGTGTTTGCATGCACTCTGAAAAGGTAACATGGGGGGTGACAGTATGGCCACAATGGCATGCACTAGCAAGCGATTCTCACGTGTTAAAAGCATGAGAAAATCACATCAGTGTGGCCCTTAAAGGGCAAGTCCAGCCCCAAAATGAAAACTTACATACAGGTAAATCACCCCCTAAAACCCTAAACGGTAATAGTTTGAAATGTGAAATATATAAGTCTAACCTGAAATCCTGCACAATGTCCTGTTTCCCTGTTTCTGCTTCCTGGTTCTTCCAGTTAGTAACTGTCAGTTATGGATTTGACAGTTGACATCACAGCCAATGACAATGTTAATCCCCTGTCTGCCTCTTCTGAGCATGCCCAGGCTCAGTACAGGCTCAGTACAGATTTCTAAATGGCTCAGTTTCCATGAGGCACCCAGAAACACAGCAGGCATACAGTAATGAATTCATAGGACAAACTATAATATATCAACATATTTTAAAGAGGCCATTCTTTCTAAAAGATGTTCTTATGAGGGCGAGGTTGCCCTTTAAATTAGCCCTAAAGCCCTAAACAACTTCAAAAGGTTGATACACTAACTAATAACTCTCAAACACATGCAAAGGATAAAATGGGAACTGGAACGTCATATGAATGTTCCGCACGACTATCGGTGCATCGATCAGATACTAATTTGTATAAATAAAACTTGCCAGAATTTAGTTTTGCTCCAACTTTTATCTTCCCCTTTAAACCAGTCACCGTGCGCAATTCTGCCCTATATTAAAGCACACAGAGAAGTGCTGAGAAATGGAAATTTTCGGCATTATTGTCCAGGTTTCAGGAATCCTGCTATCATTTCACGCCAGCCAAGGAATGGGAAACACTAGAGCCAGCTGAGCTAGTTCGGATTATGTCTGCGGTCTTCTAGAAATGAGAGTAAACATTACACGGACGCCGTTTCCCATCATGGGGTAACTGACAGATCCGGCCTTTAAAATCTTATTGGAATCCTCTGGGCTTTGAAATATTCACTGGGAACACATTGGATACAGGTGGAATCTGAGATACAGGGATTGGGAATTCCACCTTTTCGCTAATAACGGTTTCAATATTAATCTTACCGTGAGGGGTTAAATAGGGGAATTTCATAAGCGGGGGAATGAAGGATTTGTTTGACTGCACAACCCTAGTATATAGACCACTGAATGTCCCTTATGACTCTGCGTTTACATAATCCCCTATGAGGCTGTAGGTTTTAGGAAACCTTCTGTCCTGTAGGTTCTTATAAATCATCTGAAATATGCAGAGTTTGCAAGTCGCTGTAAAAATACAATTTAACGCTTTCCAGAGCTCCACTGGCTATTACCGTAATAACACCAACGTCCCAGGCTGTCTTTATTACACAGAGACTGGAAATAGCTATAAAACGTATGTACAACCAATGGCGTAGCTACAGACTTATGGGCCCTGATGCAAAATTCAGGCATGGGCCCCCCAACAACCACAAATCGGCACTGCAAACCGAATAATCATTGGTAAAACACTTTATATAACCACTGGTAAAACAGTTGGCACAAAGACTGATAAACTGGTTGGGAAACTGGCACTGCACATAGTAAGGCACTGGTTAAATGCTTGGCACACAGACAATGGTATAAATGCTTTGTATACAGACCACTGGTAAAACAGTTGGCACACAGACTAGTAGTTTTGGAACCTTAGCACAAAATAGGGCCCCTTCTTGGCCAAGGGCCCTGGCGGTCGCATCCCCTGCATAACCCACGTTACTACTAGAGATGAACGAAAAATCGGTGCAGCGGAATGTATTAAAATTCCGAAAATCTGAATTTGTGCGGATTTTCCAAAATCTAAAATTTGGGGTTTTTCAATGAACATTTTTGATTTTCGATTGGAATGTTCGAATCGTTGAATTAACTTTTTGAATGAAATTTTCAATGTTCCATTTTTCTACTAAAATTTGAATAATCTATTGGAGCCGCAGATTTTCGAAACTGCCTGTTCCAAATCTAAACCAGAATTCATCACTAACTAAAGAAGGTTTACAAGGTAGTAGCGAAGGTGGACATGTCCTATAAGATCTAATTTGATTTTACCATTACTACAGAGTTTAATCTTATTGAGAAATCTTCTTTAGCGATAGGTAAAGTTATGACTGCGTTGCTATTTGGTGATGTCATAAAATAGAGCGGTCAGGAAAAGGTGCAGGATTGCTATATAAAGATGTTCCATCTGTTTCCAGAGATACGTTCTGTCCATCAAATCTTCTAGAAGGATATTACCGGAGTTCCTTATAAATCCCTCACCCAACGGGTGCACCCAGACAGTGGTGCTGTGAGGGGCACCATCACCTGAAACAAAATAGCCCTGCATCCTGCCTCACTTTTTTTGCCAGTTATCAAACTGGGGAAAAGTGCCACTGAATATACAAATATATTTCAACCCACTGGGTGAAACTGATAATAAGCTGCAGTGATGTCAGGTGCTCCTTCTACTACAATTTTCTTTTAACTGATAACAACCTGTTTTTTAGGAACCAGATGCAATATAAAGTAATAGTTTGACTATTATGCACTATAATACACCTTAATGGTAATTTACAGTGGGGGGAGGAGGGTGTTGGGGTGCTCAGATTTGTTTCTAAAGCATGCTCACTGCCTACAACAAGATAAATAACCTTGAAAGAGACTTCTGGGTAATACCCAGGATGCAACGACAATATCTGCATTATAATGGTGCTGAGGATTTCCATACTATTCAGATTTCAAGGGGAAAATTTGCTTTTTCTATTTGTTCTTTTTACCCGGCGGAACGAAGCAAGGGGGCCGCTCCAGCCCTCGGAAATTCTTTGCATGAGATTTTGATAAAACGCTCTGTCAAACAAGAGACTGAATGAATCACAATGTGTTACTGAGAAGCCTTACAGGAGGGGGCAGAGGGGGGGGGGCAGAGGGGGTCTTTCTATTTTTCTTTCCCAAACACGAACCATGGCATTTTACCCCACGGATTGATGTGAGATGGAGATGCCAGTTGAACAAACTAGAGCAGCCAGTCTGGAGCCGGCGAACATCTGGATTGCAGTAAAATTACCCAGAAGCAAGAAGCAGTTTTGTAAGGGGTCAGCAGTACAGAGAGGAGGCTGCTGACAACAGGCGCCCTCTTCATCCCTCTCTGCATTTCCTTGTATAAACACATGTGGCCAGGAGGTATCCCTAGTCCCCATTCTCTCTCTACACATCAGACGTCCATAAAACAGGCAGCGAACAATGTCCCTTTCATTGTTCCCACTGAATTTCCACAGTGGGTGTGGGGGGGCGAGGGATTTTAATGGAGGGAGGAAGGGAGTTTGGGGTTTAGTAAGGTGCTATTGTTCGGCTGCATCTGCCTTGGGCTATGGGATTTGCAGAGAGTTACAGTTCAACAACATTATTTGTGCTTACCCAGAAAATGCAACAAACCGACTCTTACTGATATATTGCATTCAGCTGTATGTGCTGCCATGCTGATTTCTGCTGATGTGGCGATTTGCCTGGGAGGACCCTGTGAAATATGCTGGAACGTGGCAACATGATGGACTCTCCATTCACCAGCACTACTGTCAGGGCCAAAAATCACTCACAGTCTGTGGTCACATTGGTTTAATGAACTTTAAAGGCCCACTAAAGTTAAAGGGCATGTCCACCCTTTAAACAAAATCTGGTGACTTGTCAGTTATCTGCCCCGTAACCCCAACTGATATTTTCACCAGTTTATTACATGTATTTGTAACCAGATATTTAATAATACATTCTATTCCTTTCTGGTAAAGGTTTCTGTCTCCTCCCTCTGCCCAGTGAGCTTTTTATAAGCTTGAGCGTGTGCAGAGAAGCCCGCAGGGAAAACATCTGCTTACAGAAAAGAGACAATTATTTTACTTAAATATCTGGTTAGTGATGCAGGTGATAATGTGCAACATATATCAGTTAGGGCTGGTAACGGATATGTGACCAGTTTTTTGATTTAAGGGTAAACATGCCCTTTTAAGGCTAACACCATTTCCTTTATAAATGTGCAAATATTCACGTAAAGTGTGAACACACTGAGCAGTTCATCAGGTGAACTAACATTAATAACCAATGGAATACTCACAAATTATTCAATTACTTGTTAACATATCACATGTGGAATGTATTACTAAGGGTACTTGGGTTCCCTTAATATTGACCCCCATGTGACAGACTAGGACATTTCCTGATGTACAGCCCAGAAACTGCTGGTTAAACCAATCTATGTTATGTCTAACTCAAGATACAGGTGTGTGTAAAGCCATTTAGCCACTTCTAACTCCTCCTTTTCCAAGCCACTGGCTTGGGCATGCTCAGTGTGCTTCACCCAGGTTACAATGGGATCTGTCCATTATTACATAATTTTAATCAGCAGAAATAATCCATTTTATCCTAAACGACATTCAAGATCCCTTAACCATTAACCATTAGAGCTAGAGACCTTTTCTATCTCTGCTGTAGGTAACATGAAATATTTGCCCTTTTGAGCCATTGTCCAGAAATCTCCACCACCACCGCATCCAAAAAAAGAATAATAAAAATAATAGGGGAGGAAAGACAAGTTAACCGTGGGATGGAATTTCCTGTCCACAGTCCTGCTGGGTTAGAGGGAGGGATGACTAAACTCCTACACTATGCACTTCCATGGCTTGGTCTGACACGTGGGAAAATGCTCTATGGACAGAGAGAGGGTTGGATCCTTGTTGGGAGTCGCAAACCTGTCAGACGCCAGTTTTCTAAAATGGCTTTAAGATGCGGCCTCTGCCTTTAACACTTTAATAACCACCGGCAACACAGAGGAAACATTAAACTTATAAAGAAATACAGTTATTTACTTTTATACATGACACGGAGCTACAGTCACCTCCACAAATGGTCACTGGTCAGCAAGGGTGACTGTTTGGTTAATGATTGGTGGTGGGCAGATGGGACAACTGTAGTTGTGTTGCTCCGCCTACCTTCTATCCCAGGGACTAACCAATAGGAAGATGCGCTCTGCAAGAAGTGCCTTTTCCCAGGGTGAGAAGGGGAGAAGCTTGGACAATTACACAGTTGTCCTCTAAGATGGGTACCTACTAGTGATGAATTTGGAGTTCCCAACTATACGGAATCCAACTGATTTTTCAAAATTTTCAAAACTGAGAACTTTCATTTAAAACGTCAAAGATTCTATTTGAAAGCCGGAAAGTTCAATCAAAAATCTCTATCGAAAATTTAAAAAATTCAGATTCAATCAGAAAGTTCAATATTAGTATAGTATAATATTAGTATTAGTATAGTATAATATTAGTATTAGTATAGTATAATATTAGTAATAGTATAGTATAATATTAGTATTAGTATAGTATAATATTAGTATTAGCATATAATATTAGTAATAGTATAGTATTAGTATTAGTATAGTATAATATTAGTATTAGCATAGTATAATATTAGTAATAGTATAGTATAATATTAGTATTAGTATAGTATAATTTATTAGTTATTGTATAAAGCTAGTATAATATTAGTATTAGTATAGTATAATATTAGTATTAGTAACCTACTCAGGAATACCCACATTTCCTGCCTAACAGTAGATCCAGAGGAAGGCAAAAAAAAAAGTATGATGGAGTTTCCTGACTCCAAGTGGCAATCGGAAATTCCCCTTTCCCAACTCTACTTTATATATCAATACCAGTAACTTGTAACATTCCTTGTTTGTAGAAACTCATCCAGCTTTTTATTAAACTGACCAATGAACCTGCCATAACAACGTCCACTGGAAGACAGTTCCATAGCTTTACCGTTCTCACAGTGACAAACCCTTTCCCAACTCTACTTTAGATCAATACCAGTAACTTGTAACATTCCTTGTTTGTAGAAACTCATCCAGCTTTTATAAACTGACCAATGAACCTGCCATAACAACGTCCACTGGAAGACAGTTCCATAGCTTTACCGTTCTCCAGTGACAAACCCTTTCCCAACTCACTTTATGTATCAATACCAGTAACTTTGACATTCCTTGTTTGTAGAAACTCATCCAGCTTTTTATTAAACTGACCAATGAACCTGCCATAACAACGTCCACTGGAAGACAGTTCCATAGCTTTACCGTTCTCACAGTGACAAACCCTTTCCCAACTCTACTTTAGTTATCAATACCAGTAACTTGTAACATTCCTTGTTTGTAGAACCTCATCCAGCTTTTAAACTGACCAATGAACCTGCCATAACAACGTCCATTGGAAAACGTTCCATAGCTTTACCGTTCTCCAGTGACAAAACCCTTTCCCAACTCTACTTTATGTATCAATACCAGTAACTTGAACATTCCTTGTTTTGTAGAAACTCATCCAGCTTTTTATATGAAACAAACAGTCCACTGGAAGACAGTTCCATAGCTTTACCGTTCTCAGTGACAAACCCTTTCCCAACCTACTTTATGTCCAATACCATACTTGCAACATTCCTTTTGTTTGAGAAACTCATCCAGCTTTTATTAAACTGACCAATGAACCGTCCATAACAACGTCCACTGGAAGACAGTTCCATAGCTTTACCGTTCTCACAGTGACAAACCCTTTCCCAACTCTACTTTATGTATCAATACCAGTAACTTGTAACATTCCTTTTGTAGAAACTCATCCAGCTTTTTATTAAACTGACCAATGACCTGCCATAACAACGTCCACTGGAAGACATTTCCATAGCTTTAACCGTTCTCACAGTGACAAACCCTTTCCCAACTCTACTTTTATGTATCAATACCAGTAACTTGTAACATTCCTTTGTTTGCAGAAACTCATCAGCTTTTATTAAACTGACCATGAACCTGCCATAACAACTTCCACTGGAAGACAGTTCCATAGCTTTACCGTTCTCACAGTGACAAACCCTTCCCAACTCTACTTTATGTATCAATCCCAGTAACTTGTAACTTCCTTGTTTGTAGAAACTCATCCAGCTTTTTATTAAACTGACCAATGAACCTGCCATAACAACGTCCACTGGAAGACAGTTCCATAGCTTTACCGTTCTCACAGTGACAAACCCTTCCCAACTCTACTTTATGTATCATAATACCAGTAACTTGTAACATCCTGTTTGTAGAAACCATCCAGCTTTAATTAAACTGACCAATGAACCTGCCATAACAACGTCCACTGGAAGACAGTTCCATAGCTTTACCGTTTCCACAGTGACAACCCTTTCCCAACTCTACTTTATGTATCAATACAGTACTTGTAACATTCCTTGTTGGTAGAAACTCATCCAAGCTTTTTATTAAACTGACCAATGAACCTGCCATAACAACGTCCACTGGAAGACAGTTCCCTAGCTTTAACCGTTCTCACATGACAAACCCTTTCCCAACTCTACTTTATGTATCAATACCAGTAACTTGTAACATTCCTTGTTTGTAGAAACACATCCAGCTTTTTATTAAACTGACCAATGAACCTGCCATAACAACGTCCACTGAAAGACAGTTCCATAGCTTTACCATTCTCACAGCGAAAAACCCTTTCCGAACTTGAAGACTAAACTTCTTTTCTTCCAGTCCTAAGGGATGTCAGCGGAACCACTATTGGAACATAACTCACCAGTACTGTCCATCTCTAGAGCAGACATGGCAGATAAAAGGATCCAACAAGTTATTGCTCTGTGTATATTGAGCAATCAGCCGTTCACACCTAATAAACGATGGACATCAGCTTTGGGATTGGTCAATTTTGACCAAAAACTTCCATTGATCCCTATCCGCTTCATGTAATTTAGTATAGAAAGCGGATACATATCCACATGCGGCTATAGAACAATAAGCTACAATGTGGGTCTTCCAGTCAATCCCCAGTCAGGAACACATCTTACCAAGTCCGCAACTGCGAAAGGTTACATAACTATACACAATAAAATGGCCGTTAGAAAGTGGGCAGTGGTTTTATTACCCAGGACCCTTTGCTCTATTCCCAGAGACAATGCGTCTTCCCACCTGTCTTCCTTAGTACATTATATCGCTTCTACATAAACAAGTGAACAGTGTTAAGTATGGGAATGTCTTATTTTCTCATTACAGCGAGTGAGATGAAACCCCTTGTCAAGCTTCATGATAAGTTACAAGGGAACGTTTGTATTCTACGGTCCACCATAGACATCTCTATGGACCTTCGTCTGGCTCTACAGATATTTTATTTCTTAATGAATTCTATCTAATCTTGCCTTCTGAGAGCGTGAAATAGGAAAATGTCAGCTTAGCAGACACACTCCAATTCAATGGCTGCATTGTGCAGAGTTCCCAGACAGACTGTACAGTGAGATAATGTAAAAGTTCATCTACGTCTCCTAAAGGAAAATTAAAGTCTAATGATATATTTGGATCATGAACGTGTGCATTATGGGAAATAAGGGGTTCCCTACTTTCAAGGTCATGTAAATCCCCAAGACAATTTGCTTCCCCAAAACCAGGACCCCACCCAAACCCTTGTCTTCAATCTGCAGTCTCCCGGGTGAAGGTGACATTATGGACAAGGACCTATGACACCTAGGTGAGCCGTGATGAGATTATAAAGCAATGATAGGAAGCAGAAACAAGAAGAAGAGGGACTAGTGGACTTCATGGTGAATATAACTTTCAGGAATGTTGGGGAGCCAGGTTCATATGGCGACACTGGGGTTCTGGGGAGAAATGTTGCTGAGTGTGTGTGAAATATACTAGAATATAACAAGTCACATTGGAGTTTCCTGACCTTTACAACTCTGTTATCGAATTCGAAACGGACTAGGACTTCTTGAACTATCCCGGATCCTGATTTCTCGGACTTTCGAACGTTCGTCGCCACTGAATGTATCGTTTGCTAACCCTTTAAAGTATAGTTCGATTTCAGTAACCCTGGAATGTAGCTTGCGCAAAAACCGACAATTGCCTGCTCGTGTATAAACAAGTTCAAAACAGGTTTTGGTGATAGTGACATGTTCCCCAGACCATTTCCCAGGTGCTACAGTAAGACATGGGACATATTACAGTAAGTTACCATTGTTAGTTTAGCTGTAATAAACCCAGACTTTTCGAACTATCACTCTCCCATTGACTTTAATGGGT
Organism: Hymenochirus boettgeri; assembly: GCA_019447015.1. Lineage (NCBI taxonomy): Eukaryota > Metazoa > Chordata > Amphibia > Anura > Pipidae > Hymenochirus > Hymenochirus boettgeri. The sequence goes on from CM033476.1 coordinate 91,269,034, forward strand.
CCGAATTCAAACTTTCCAACTTTTACTGAAGTTCGAAAATGGACCAAACTTTATGAAGTTCGGCCATCTCTATTTACCATAGACAATGCATTATTCATATTCAATCTACCCAAACCCATAACATTGGTTTTGATACTAATCCAAATGTTTCACACTTCTAGATCTGTATTTCTTCTAGCTTTGTTTTAGTGGGAAAGCAGGAAATGTCCATGTCTGAATCATGTAGTATTATAAAAGTTAATTGGAGTTCCCAAAGGTCTGGTCTATTGACAGTACTGAATCAACCTTTTATACACATGTTAGAAAACCGCCTTTAGATTTGTTCTGCCTGCTAATCACTTTAAGCCATATTCACACTAGCCCGTGGATTTAAACGATTAAAGGGCATCTGTACTGAAAAATAGGTTTTTTTAAATTGACCATAACTGGAAACTATAATTCTTCCCAACCACCACGGTGTCATTTTTTTGTTGATCTGCCCCCTATTTCTTTAGATATCCAATCTAAAACTTCTTATATTTCAGCTGTCAATCAAGTTCCTTGCTCTCAAAAACTATTCTTCTGTGAGCAGTTTTACTGTAGCTGAAATGGTGACAGAGTTTTGGCAGTTGGAATGCTGTGTGCAGGCTTAACAGTGGGTTTGTGGGAAAAAAGTCAGGTCAGATGGAAGTGGGAGTGGTTAAAAGAGGGAGGGGGAAAAACTGCTCCTAAACAAAATGAAGGCATGCAGCAACACACACAAATCAGAGTAAGTGCTACTTACATGCATTCAATTATAGATTAAGATGAGGCAAAGTAATTTTTTGAGTATAGTGTCCCTTTAAACATTGGAATGAACCCTCCCATCTTTAATATATAAATGCTCAAAATAGGAAAATCAGTCTAGTCCATCTCTAAATCCATCCAACCCCTTTCTAGCCCTACTAACCATAGTAGTAAATGGGATGATCAAGGCAAGTGGAGCTTTAATCAGACATTTTTTGCCTTGAAAAGGGACTTTTGGCCATTATAGATGGAGGTTAGCTTGGTAGGTCAGTTTGGCTTTGGTCTAGTGCAGGGTTTGTGGTAGAGTAAGACAATAGAGTATGCAATTACAGCATTCAGAAGGTCCCTCACACCTGGCTGTTATATGCTAATTGGAATTTTCCAGGGTACATAATTGCCACAGATTCTTGTACAAGTCATTCTGAATTGAGAAAGCCAGTCAGATGACTAGCGAAACGTCTTCAAGATCTAAACATCAAGTCCAGTTGATCTAATTGAATACAACAGATATAATAATTAGGAGAATCAGTTTCAGTCTTTGCATCTTGTACAGTATATACAATCTCTATGGCTGTGGTTGATTCTGGAATCACTATGTATCTACACTTTAGGTTTCCCTTAAGGCTTTGAATGAACAGTCTCAGCTCCCCGTACAGATCCTCTAGCCCAGAGTAACGTTCGAATATTCCTGTTCCTTCTCGCTGAGGTTGTCATTATGTCACCAACTGGCTCCTTCCCAAGGAAAACGCAACCAGTTCAGATGTTGCCTGGAAGGGCAAGGCTGACAGTGAAATCAGCAGAGGAGGAAATGTTGGAAGCCATTCTTCTTAATACATATATATATATATATTTGTTATGGTTTAACAATGTACAATTTATGTAATTAATCTTTCAATAAAGTGAGGTTATCCTTGAAAGACTTTTTCCAAGAGTTCTTGATTAATTTAGCCCCGGGAATTAACTCCAGCGAATAGCGATTTTTACAAATGCCAAAACTATCTTCTGTAAAAAGACAGGGTCAATGAAATTAGTTTTATGTGGCCTTTGAACTTCTTCTTATTGAGCGCATAATTGTCTCCAGGTGCAGCTTGTAGCTGGTGGTTTTTTCTGGGATCACTATGGGAGTTTGACTTGGTGCAACGTAACAGGAAGCCCACTTCCTGAAAAAGACCTAATTTTTCCCTGTTTTCCCAATTGTGCTTTATTGAAACCGCTACAACCCCCCCCCATGAATTCTGGTATTGTGGGGGGCGCTTAAAAATCTCATTATAATTCAATCCTATCTGCTTTCTATCAGTAGAATAATATTGCCTTGGAAACGTCTTAGAGCGAAACATCAAGTTCTCTTCTCGGATAACACAGAGTTTGGCCATTTAAAAATGAACTAAATGACCCTGACATGTTAATGTTGCTTGGGACCTAAACGCTCTAATAAAAGGTTGGCATTTACTTAGTAGTCCAGGCTGAATAAAGACAAACTATCTGTACCATGCCCAGTCCTTCTTTCTAAAGCCCCAGCCCCCATACACACGTATGATTTTGGGAACGATCCGCGATGACAGAGCACGCGCACAATGAATTGGGTACATGTGTATGCGTTCGGTCTGGGGTCGTTCGTGAACTCCCACCCGAATGCATACACACATGATTCATTCATTGCGGGTATCCAAAGTTTGTATTATATATATATATATATATATATATATATATATATATATATATATATACTTGTATTGTAGTATATTACAGACTGGAGAGGGGGATCCTTCCTGACTCCATTGGCAATCAACTAATCCTTGGATCAACTAAAACATCATACGTATGAGTATCAGTGTCTCTGAATAACTAATACTCTACTAAGGATTAACTTTCCTTTAAACACCTTAATCTGGGTACATACATTAACGATAATGGGCCAATCCCGGCAGTAGCTAAGGGACTGGCCCTATATCGCTAATATGTATATGGCGGGAAACTACTGTTTCCGATGCCGACAAATGTTCGCTGTCGGCATCGGAAAATGGTCATTCAGACCAGGAAACTTTCCCTTGTTGTGGTCAGCCCCCTGTACTAAAATATAGGGTGTCAGCTGCTATAGTAGGGAGTATGGCAGTCACAAACGTTCTCCCTATAGTTTATACATAATTTATATAGGTAAAGTGATTGCGACTGTCTGTACTCTGTCAAAGACAAGAGACAGATTGGTGCAGTGTGATGCATGTGATAAAGTATCTAGTGTTTTTTCTGTTTAAGGAATTGTGACCTCAGTACATTATTAACTAATAGTTTAATGTCTAGATTGTCAGAACGCAGTCCAAATTAAAGTCTGAATGTTCTATATAGCTATAATTGATAAAAAAATAATTATAACCTAATTCTGGAGGCAGCCATTTCTTCTGTTGCTATGGAAACGCACATTTCCTGTACTGACTTCCTCTCACCTTGCAGCAGGAAGTATAAGAATCCATTGTTAAAACCTGACCTATGACCCTGTATCTGTAGGACCCGGCGTGTTGTTTTTTTTTACTTTTGTTTGTGTCTTTAAACAGTTTTCTTCCTCAAGGTTTTATTTTTAAGAGTTAAGTTATAAGGAATTTAGTATCCGAGCAGTTGACACATAGAGAGATGAATGTAGGAGTGCGTGGGTCCTGTGTCTGCATAGAAATTCTTCTTACACAAAGATCCAGAGTGGTCCAGCCACAAAAATCCATGTTGGTGCCAAGTAGCCAATTGGTAAAAGGAGGAATAAACCAATGAGAGGAGAACAAGGGCTGTTGGAAGTCCAGTAAAGTGAATTGCTGAACAGTGTCAATAGACATCTTTAAACTGACCAAGGCCAGGTCTCCATCCCAGGAGCCTAAACCCATAAAAAAAACTTGCACCCTTAAAGAGGAATTTCAGTGTAAATAATTTTTTTCATCTCAATGACCACTTCAGCATTGTGTCTGTGCATAAATAAATGTTTCCAAAATACTGACTTCCTGTTTGCAGGACCCCTAATAGGGACTAGAAATGGCCGAACTTACTGAGGTTCATTTCTGTACTTTGGAACTTCCATAAAAGTATGGAGGTTCTGAAACAAACCCATTAAAATCAATGGGAGTCCAAAAGTTTGTATAAAATACAGTTAAAATAGCAATGGTAACTTACAATAAATGGCTGTGGCACCTGGGAAATGGTCTGGGGAACATCTATCACCAAAACCTGTTTAAACATTTTTTCTTTAAGATCGGGCAATTGTCCACGCTACATTCGAGGGTTATTGATAATTGAGCAAAACATTCGAGGGTCAGCGAAAATCGAACATTAGATTCAAGGGTAACCGAATAAGAAGGCTACATTCAAATGTTTTTGAAAATAGAACATTACATTTGAGGGTTATTGAGCGATGCATTCAAGGGTTGCCGAAATCGAAGGCTACATTCAAGGGTTATCAAATATTACATTCGAGGGTTACTAAATTTGAACGCTACATTCAAGGACTACCGACCATTGCATTCGAGGGTTACCGAACAATATATTTGAGGATTATCAAAATCAAAGGCTACATTCGAGGGTTATTGAACTGGAACATTACATTCATTAATTATCGAAAAAAAGTGTGTGAGTACAGAAAACCGAACTAGTTTGCATAGTTCGGGTTTGTCCAAAATCATAAAGTTCGGCCCAAACTTGGGTTCAGACTCAGATCCATTACTAATAGGGACTGTTATGGTCTTGCCCTTGACACAGCACCTGGGTTGATTCAGTTGCTCAGTAGGGATATAAGCATGTTTAACACATCCAACAGCCAATCAGTAGAAATTACTGTTAGGAACATTTTTAAAGAAATTTAAAAATAATGATATTTTCCACTGAACATTCCCTTTAAACCCACCATAAACACAATCCACACCCCAAACCATAGACTATATTCAGGGGTGCCCCTACCATGAAGCAAACTGAAACATTTGCTTAGGGCGCGCCCTTGCGGAACACTCAAAAGGCAGCAGTTAAAAAAAACAACTCCTTCCTGCAATAACGCATTTAAGCACCAGTCCACCAATTAGTCTTAAGTCAGCCCACCACACCCACCTCCAAAAGCCACACCTAATTTCCCTGATGAAGCTGCCGCCCGTCTGCTGATTGGTCGCATTTAAAAGTTGTTTCAGGTGTCAAAAACACTAGGAACACCCCTGACTATATTATTGTAAGATTTGTAAACTGTTGACTGTACCACATCGGATGTCAGGTGCAAAACAAAGTGCCAACAAAGGGTGAACAAAAAGGGGGATAGATTCACAGATGCACAGATTCAAATCCGGCTACTTAAAATACATTCAATAATAACATGAAAAAGGAGACGGTTAATCATTTATATTCCATAAACTGGAATTTTCTTTACCCCAAAATCTGGAAACATTATCCTACTCTTGGTTTATAGAAACTGCTTATGTTTCTCAGGTTTTCCATTCTCTAGGTGAGGTCAGCCTTTGGGTTGTACCATTAAATTGGTGAATTATTGTGCCAAGCATCTTTCCTGTTCAGTAATTAGTGTGACATCATTCACTGCTTGACGACCAATCATATGACATAGAAAAAAAAACATTTTTATGCTTAAAAATACACAGTAGTCTATGTTTTATTCAGGAAATTCATTGTCATTTAAAGAATTACAAAAATAACCCTTTCATATGAAAAAAATTGAAAAGACTAAATATATAACATTTCACAAATATTATTTTTAATCCCTATATAGAATCAATATTTATAAATGGGTACTTCATCATATAAATAAAGTATCTTTTAAAAAAAATTAATTTAGAAAATGATACAGGCAATATTTTGGTCTTATTTACTGGGCGGTCTTAGTACCAAATAATTGTCCATGGTTTAAAGGGCATGTCCACCCCCAAAACTAAAATCTCCCCCACTACTGGCCACACTGTGCAGTGTGTATAAATCCTTACTGTACCTCTCTGCTCCAAATGGTTCTCCTGCAATGTCTCCCCAAAGTCCTAGAAAGTAAAGACCAGGAACAGGGAAGAAAACGTTTCCACCTCTTAGGTGTCCTCTGAGATTTTTCTGGCTTGCTCAGTGCAGCCCTCCCTCCCGATCCCTGTTAGGTTCCCTGTGCCCTAGTGTAAAATCCCTTTTCTGTAGGGTAGGGCTCCCTTTCCTAGCCCCAACCGCTGTATTAGTTTGTTAAAAAAACACAGAATCAGGGGTGCCCCTACCATGAAGCAAACTAAAACATTTGCTCAGTGCTCACCCCTGCGGAACACTTAAAAGACGGCAGTTAAAAAAAATCCTCCTTCCTGAAATACTGCATCTCAGCACCAATCAGTGTTAAGTCAGCTCACCACACCCACCCCTATGTTCCCTAATGAAGCCACGTCCACTTATTGTGCCACAACCCGTCTGCCAATGGGCACCATTTGAAAGTTGTTTCAGGCGTCAAAAATCATAGGAATGCCCCTGCACAGAATGCATGACCAAAGTGTACAGGAATGATGTGTTCTATACTTTTAGTTTTTCTAGGCCTTTGCCACAATTCCTGAATGTGTATTTTTAGAAATTTCCATAAAATTCATGGGAGCCGGATAGCAGTTTGACTATAGAGAGCATTGGCCTCAAAGAGACATTACATGATGGAAGCCAAGAAGCATTAAATGCCTGTCATGGGTATCTATGTGATCTGGAAGGTGGTTTGGTTTAAATCTGCTAAAAAACATTCGTTTGTTTGACCCGACTGTGCCGTACGGATGAGGGCAGCTCTGCTTGTAATTTAGAACATGCCCAACATTCTCATCATCAGAAACTATTGTTTCAACTTCAACTTTCAATAAACACTTTGCTTCCCACACTCATTCTGGATAATTTTCTTTGTTTATATGTTTGGTACGCCTTGTCTTTTCCTCTCCGGGTTCGTGTTAATCATTCGCTTGAGAGGCTATGGGGAGCTTTTCATTTTAGAAGGTTGGAAGTTTACAATTCCATTCTAATAACCTCCGTCCCAATCACTTTCTCATTTAGCTAGTGGCACGCTGACAGATTAGACTTAACGCGCTAGTCCCTAACTGTCACCCTATACGCATTGTATATCACAGTATCAGCGCCTAACCGGAGAATTTATTACAAATACCCAAGAGTTTATACTAAACTGTTTCGAAGGAACTTTTATTATGAAAGACAAATTGTCTTTTGAGTGACACCTTATGCTAGCCATACATCAGACAGATATTAGGTTAATTTATCTTTCAATTGTCAAAACAATCTAATATCTATTACCATTTACCCTGGGGGTATTACTTTCCAATGTTCGCTGCTCTGGGACATTTCTTTTGCAAGAAAAAATTACATAATGAATAGCCCAGGTCGTTGTCGGAAGGAAAGGAGGTAATGTCACATAGTATCCAACATCACCCACTTTGGTCTTTAATATGTTATATTCTATTTTCTAAATGCTGCCATGGGCCTTTAACACCATCCCGCCAGTTCCACAGGCTTTATGTCCAGTTTAATGCTAAACTATTTCAAAAGCTAGTCATACCGATGGGTTTTCAAAGGATACGTTATGTAGAAAGGAACTAAAGCTAGCCATACCGATGGGTTTACTAAGGATACGTTATGTAGAAAGGAACTAAAGCTAGCCATACCGATGGGTTTTTCAAAGTAAGTTATTGTAGAAAGGAACTAAGCTAGCCATACCGATGGGTTTACTAGGATACGTTATGTAGAAAGGAACTAAAGCTACAATACCGATGGGTTTACTAAGGATACGTTATGTGAAAGGAACTAAGAGCTAGCCATAACCGATGGTTTACTAAGGATACTTATGTAGAAAGGAACTAAAGCTAGCCATCCGATGGGTTTACTAAGGATACGTTATGTAAAAGGAACTAAAGCTACCATACCGATGGTTTACTAAGGATACTTATGTAGAAAGACTAAAGCACCATACCGATGGGTTTACTAAGGATACGTTATGTAGAAAGGAACTAAAGCTAGCCATACCGATGTTTACTAAGGATAACGTTGTAGAAAGGAACTAAAGCTAACCATACCGAGGGTTTACTAAGATATACGTTATGTAGAAGGAACTAAAGCTAGCCATACCGATGGGTTTACTAAGATACTATGTGAAAGAACTAAAGCTACCATACCGATGGGTTTACTAAGGATACGTTATGTAGAAAGGAACTAAAGCTAGCCATACCGATGGGTTTACTAAGGATACGTTATGTAGAAAGGAACTAAAGCTAGCCATACCGATGGGTTTACTAAGGATACGTTATGTAGAAAGAAACTAAGCTACCATACCGATGGGTTTACTAGGAAACTTATTTAGAAAGGAACTAAAGCTAGCCATACCGATGGGTTTACTAAGGATACGTTATGTAGAAAGAAACGGTGTTCAATTCACTTACAGTCACCAGACAATTTGTTAAAAGATCAAACACAAATTGACCCATGTATGGTTTTCTTTAGGACTATTAAACATGATCCAATATTTTAGTCGACCCCAAGACACATATTTTGCCGCAATTTCCGACTCGACTTATGAACAATTTATAGGCAAAATTTGACTTTAGGGGGCGAAGGGACAGCCCAATCATTGATGGCAGAACCAGCTCTCTAATAGACCACATGGTTGGTCAGATTCAAATTGGCAAATCTGTTACCAGGAATGTCAGATACAAATATGCCCAGATCAACCACGAATTTGATTGGTTAGCCCAGTATAGCTATTCTTTAAAGGTCATAGAGGAAAGCCAAGACATTTAGGCATCAGGTCTTTCTGTACAGAATTTAAACTGGTTTCAGGATTCCCAGTGCACAACCCTGGTGAGGAAAGATTTTCCACAGACCTTGGTGCATGTGGGCCTGGATGGTCAGGGAATGTGTTTGTAGAGTGAGTAAGGCGCTTTCACCACTCGTATAAAGACCCAGGAGGGTTCGGAATGCTTAGAACAGCACAGAGAAACCACGCACTGGGAAACATGTTGGCAAATGAACTTTCCGCAGAAAAAATGACTGAATCATTACAGCTCCGAGCTATGCGACCAACAAAACCAAAGACAGGTGTGCAAAATGAGTCTTATGTTCTTGTTTTCTTTTATTAAAGGTCTAGTAACATAGAGCAAATCAAATTATTGTTTGAACTGACTGTACAAATGGACTATTGTAACCTACTACTTAGTATTTAGTAGAGAAGCGGATCATATCCACATGGCGGCTATAGAACAATATCTACAATGTTGGTCTTTCCTGTTCCAGTCAATCCCCAGTCCAGGAACAATCGTACCCAGTCCGAACTGCGAGGTTACATAACTATACACAATAAAAGGGCCTTGAAAGTGGGCGTGGTTTTATTACCCAGGACCCTTTGCTCTATTCCAGAGACCTGCGGTCTTCCCACCTGTCTTCATTAGTACTTATACAAGTCGCTTCTAACTAAACAGTGACAGTGTTAGTATGGGAATGTCTTATTTTTCTCATTACACGGTGAGATGAAACCCCCTTGTCAGCTTCATGATAAGTTTAGCAAGGGACTTTGTATTCTACTTCCACCATATACATCTCTATGGACCTTCGTCTGCTCTACAGATATTTTAATTTCTTAAAGGAATCTATCTCATCTTGTTCAGAGCGTGATAGGAAAATGTGCAGCTTAGCAGATCACACTCCAATTCAATGGCTGCATTGTGCGAGTTCCCTAGACAGACTGTACATGGTATAATGTCAAGTTCATCACGTCTCCAAAGAAAATTAAAGTCTAATGAATATATTTGGATCATGAAACGTGTGCCTTCTGGGAAATAGGGGTTCCCTACTTTACAGTCATGGTAAATCACCCAGCAGACAATTTGCTTCCCCAAAACCAGGACCCCACCCAACAAACCCTTGTCCTTTCAATTTCATCTGTGCAGTCCCCGGTGAAGGGACATTATGACAAGACCTATGACACCTATGTGAGCCGTGATGAGATTATAAAGCAATGATATGAAGCAGAACAAGAAGAAGAGGGACTAGTGGACTTCATGGGTGAATAAACTTCAGAATGTTGGGAGCCAGGTTTCATATGGCGCACGGGGTTCTGGGGAAAATGTTGCTGAAGTGTGTGTGAAATATACTAGAAATATAACAAGTCACATTTAGTTTCTCCTGACCTTTACAACTCTGTTATCGACTCGACACTGACTAGACTGATCTTGAACTATCCCGGATCCTGATTTCTCGCCTTTCGCACGTTCGTCGCCACTGAATGTACGTTTTGCTACCTTTAAAGTAGGTTCGATTTTCTCGTACACTGGATGTAGGGCTGCGCAAAACACCACATTGCCTGCTCGTGTATAAACAGTTTAAACAGTTTTGGGTAGTGACCAGTTCCCCAGACCATTTCCAGGTGCTACATAAACTGGACAATTTACGTAAGTTACCATTGTGTAGTTTACGCTGTAATAACACCCACGACTTTTCGAAACTATCACTTTCCCATTGACTTTAATGGTTCCGAATTCAACTTCTCCAACTTTTACTGAGTTCGAAAAGGACCAAACTTTATGACGTTCGCCATCTCTATTTACCATAGACATGCATTATTCCATTCAACTACCCAACCCATAACATTGGTTTGTGATACTAAGCCAAATGTTCACACTTCTAGATCGAGTTCTTCTCGCGTTTGTTTTAGTGGGAAAGCAGGAAATGTCCATTCTGAATCATGTGTATTATACAAAGTTATTGGAGATCCACAAGGTCTGGTCTATTGCCGTACTGAATCAACCTTTTATACACATGTTAAAACCAGCTTAGATTTGTTCTGCCTGCAATCAATTAAAAGCCATATTCACACTAGACCCGTGGATTTAAACGATTAAAGGGCATCTGTACTGAAAAATAGGTTTTTTTAAGTTGACCATACCTGGAAACATAATCTTCCCAACCACCACGGTGTCATTTTTTGTTGATCGGCCCCTATTTCTTAGATATCCAATCTAAACTTCTTATATTTCAGCTGTCAATCAAGTTCCTTGCTCTCAAAACTATTCTTTGTGAGCAGTTTATTACTGTAGCTGAAATGTGACAGAGGTTTGGCAGTTGGAATCTGTGTGCAGGCTTAACGTGTTTGTGGGGAAAAAAGTCAGGTCAGATGGAAGGGGAGTGGTTAAAAGAGGGAGGGGAAAAACTCTCCTAAACAAATAAGGGCATGCAGCACACACACAATCAGAGTAAGTGGCTCTCATGCATTCAATTATAGATTAAGATGAGGCAAAGTAATTTTTTGAGTATAGTGTCCCTTTAAACATTGGAAATGCCCCCTCCCATCTTTAATATATAAATGCTCAAAATAGGAAAATCAGTCTAGTCCATCTCTAAATCCATCCAACCCCTTTCTAGCCCTACTAACCATAGTAGTAAATGGGATGATCAAGGCAAGTGGAGCTTTAATCAGACATTTTTTGCCTTGAAAAGGGACTTTTGGCCATTAGATGGAGGTTAGCTTGGTAGGTCAGTTTGGCTTTGGTCTAGTTCAGGGTTTGTGGTAGAGTAAGACAATAGAGTATCAATTACAGCATTCAGAAGTCCCTCACACACCTGGCTGTTATATGCTAATGGAATTTTCCAGGGTCATAATTGCCACGATTCTGTACAAGTTCATTCTGAATTGAGAAAGCCAGTCCGATGACTCGAAACGTCTTCAAGATCTAAACATCAAGTCCAGTTGATCTAATTGAATACACAGATTAATATTAGGAGAATCAGTTTCAGTCTTTGCACTTGTACAGATATACAATCCCTATGCTGTGGTTGATTCTGGAATCACTTGTATCTCCTTAAGGTTTCCCTTAAGGCTTTGAATGAACAGTCTCGCTCCCCGTACCAGATCCTCTAGCCCAGAGTAACGTTTCGAATATTCCTGTTCCTTCTCGCTGAGGTGTCATTATGTCACCAACTGGCTTCCTTCCCAAGGAAACGCAACCAGTTCAGATGTTGCCCTGGAAGGGCAAGGCTGACAGTGAACTCAGCAAGGAGGAAATGTTGGAAGCCATTCCTTCTTAATACTATTATTATATATAGTTTGTTATGGTTTAACAATGTAAATTTATGTAATTAATCTTTCAATAAAGTGAGGTTATCCTTGAAGACTTTTTCCAAGAGTTCTTGATTAATTTAGCCCCGGGAATTAACTCCAGCCGATATCGATTTTACAATATGCCAAAACTATCTTCTGTAAAAAGACAGGGTCAATGAAATTAGTTTGATGTGGCCTTTGAACTTCTTCTTATTTGAGCGCATAATTGTCTCCAGTGGCAGCTTGTAGCTGGTGGTTTTTTTCTGGGATCACTATGGGCGTTTGACTTGGTGCAACGTACAGGAAGCCCACTTCCTGAAAGACTAATTTTCCTGTTTTCCCCAATTGTGCTTATTTGAAACCGCTACAACCCCCCCCCATGAATTCTGGTATTGTGGGGGGGGCGCTTAAAATACTCATTAGAATTCAATCCTATCTGCTTTCTATCAGTAGAATATATTTGCCTTGGAACTTCTTAGACGAAACATCAAGTTCTCTTCCGGATAACACAGAGTTTGGCCATTTAAAAATGAACTAAATGACCCTACATGTTTAATGTGCTTGGGACCCCTAAACCGCTCTAATAAAAGTTGGCATTTACTTAGTAGTCCAGGCTGATAAAGACAAACACTGTACCATGCCCATCTCTTCTTTCTCTAAAGCCCAGCCCCCATACACACGTATGATTTTGGGACGATCCGCGATGACAGAGCACGCGCACAAATGAATTGGGTACATGTGTATGCGTTCTTCTGGGGTCGTTCGTGAACTCCCACCCGAATGCATACACACTTGATTCTTCATTGCGGGTATCCAAAGTTTGTATTTATATATATATATTATATATTATATATATTATAATATATATATATATTTATACTTGTATTGTAGTAATTAAGACTGAGAAGGGGGATACTTCCTGACTCATTGGCATCAACTAATCCTTGGATCAACTAAACAATCATACGTATGAGTATCAGTGTCTCTGATACTAAAATACTCTACTAAGGATAACTTTCCTTTAAACCTTAATCTGGGTACATACATTACCGTAATGGGCCAATCCCGGCAGTAGCTAAGGGATGCCCTATATCGCTAATATGTATATGGCGGGAAACCTACTGTTTTCCGATGCCGACAAATGTTCGCTGTCGCATCGAAAAATGGTCATTCAGACCAGGAAACTTTCCCTTGTTGTGGTCAGCCCCCTGTACTAAAATATAGGTGTCAGCTGCTATAGTAGGGGAGTATGGCATCACAACTTCTCCCTATAGTTTATAACCTTTTATATAGTAAAGTGATTGCGACTGTCTGTACTCTGTCAAAGACAAGAGACAGATTGTGCAGTGTGTATGCATGTGATAATTATCAGTGTTTTTTCTGTTTAAGGAATTGTGACCTCAGTACATTATTAACTACTAGTTTAATGTCTAGATTGTCAGAACGCAGTCCAAATTAAAGTCTGAATGTTCTATATAGCTATAATTGATAAAAAATATATTTAACCTATTCTGGAGGCAGCCATTTCTTCTGTTGCTATGGGAACGCACATTTCCTGTACTGACTTTCCTCTCACCTTGCAGCAGAAGTATAAGAATCCATTATTAAACCTGACCTATGACCCTGTATCTGTAGACCCGGCGTGTTGTTGTTTTTTTACTTTTGTTTGTGTCTTTAAACAGTTTTCTTCCCTCAAGGTTTTATTTTTAAGAGTTAAGTTATAAGATTTAGTATCCAGCAGTTACCATAGAGAGATGAATGTAGGAGTGCGTGGGTCCTGTCTGGCATAGAATTCTTCTTACACAAAGATCCAGAGTGGTCCAGCCACAAAAATCCATGTTGGTGCCACTACCAATTGGTAAAAGGAGGAATAAACCAATGAGAGGAGAACAAGGCTGTTGGAAGTCCAGTAAAGTGAATTGCTGAACGATGTCAATAGACCTCTTTAAACTGACCAAGGCCAGGTCTCCATCCCAGGACCAACCATAAAAAACTTGCACCCAAATAGGAATTCAGTGAATAAAAAAAAAAATTTTTTCATCTCAATGACCACTTCAGCATTGTGTCTGTGCATAAATAAATGTTTCCAAAATACTGACTTCCTGTTTGCAGACCCCTAATAGGGACTAGAAATGGCCGAACTTACTGAGGTTCATTTCTGTACTTTGGAACTCTTCCATAAAAGTATGGAGGTTCTGAAACAAACACCATAAAATCAATGGGAGTCCAAAAGTTTGGTATAAAATACGTTAAAATAGCAATGGTAACTACAATAATGGCTGTGGCACCTGGGAAATGTCTGGGGAATCTATCACAAAACCTGTTTTAAACTTTTTCTTTAAGATCGGGCAATTGTCCACGCTACATTCGAGGGTTATTGATAATTGAGCAAAACATTCGAGGGTCAGCGAAAATCGAAATTAGATTCAAGGGTAACCGAATAAGAAGGCTACATTCAAATGTTTTTGAAAATAGAACATTACATTTGAGGGTTATTGAGCGATGCATTCAAGGGTTCCGAAATCGAGAGGCTACATTCAAGGGTTATCAAATATTACATTCGAGGGTTACTAAATTGAACGCTACATTCAAGGACTCCGACCATTGCATTCGAGGGTTTACGAACAATATATTTGAGGATTATCAAAATCAAAGGCTACATTCGAGGTTATTGAACGGAACATTACATTCATTAATTATCGAAAAAAAAGTGTGTGAGTACAGAAAACCGAACTAGTTTGCATAGTTCGGGTTTGTCCAAAATCATAAAGTTCGGCCCAACTTGGGTTCAACTCAGATCCATTACTAATAGGACTGTTATGTCTGCCCTTGACACAGCACTGGGTTGATTCAGTTGCTCAGTAGGGATATAAGCATGTTTAACAATCCAAACAGCCAATCAGTAGAAATTACTGTTAGGAACATTTTTAAAGAATTTAAAAATAATGTATTTTCCACTGAACATTCCCTTTAAACCACCCTAAACACAATCCACACCCCAAACCATAGACTATATTCAGGGGTGCCCCTACCATGAAGCAAACTGAAACATTTGCTTAGGGCGCGCCCTGCGGAACACTCAAAAGGCAGCAGTTAAAAAAAACAACTCCTTCCTGCAATAACGCATTTAAGCACCAGTCCACCAATTAGTCTTAAGTCAGCCCACCACACCACCACTCCAAAAGCCACACCTAATTCCCTGATGAATCGCGCCCGTCTGCTGATTGGTCGCATTTAAAGTTGTTTCAGGTGTCAAAAACACTAGGAACACCCCTGACTATATTATTGTAAGATTTGTAAACTGTGACTGTACCACGCGGATGTCAGGTGCAAAACAAGTGCCAACAAAGGGTGAACAAAAAGGGGATAGATTCACAGATGCACAGATTCAAATCCGGCTACTTAATACATTCAATAATAACATGAAAAAGAGACGGTTAATCTATATTCCAAAACTGGAATTTTCTTTACCCCAAATCTGGAAACATTATCCTACTCTTGGTTTATAGAAACTGCTTATGTTTCTCAGGTTTTCCATTCTCTAGGTGAGGTCAGCCTTTGGGTTGTACCATTAAATTGGTGAATTATTGTGGCCAAGCATCTTTCCTGTTCAGTAATTAGTGTGACATCATTCACTGCTTGACGACCAATCATACTGACATAGAAAAAAAACATTTTTATGCTTAAAAATACACAGTTTCTATGTTTTATTCAGGAAATTCATTGTCATTTAAGAATTACAAATAACCCTTTCATTGAAAAAAATTGAAAAGACTAAATATATAACATTTCCAAATATTATTTTTAATCCCTATATAATCAAATATTTTAATGGGTACTTCATTCATATAATAAAGTATCTTTAAAAAAAATTAATTTAGAAATGATACAGGCAATATTTTGGTCTTATTTACTGGGCGGTCTTAGTACCAAATATTGTCCATGGTTTAAGGGCATGTCCCCACCCCAAAACTAAATCTCCCCACTACTGGCCACACTGTGCAGTTGTTTATAAATCTTACTGTACCTCTCTGCTCCAAATGTTCTCCTGCAATTCTCCCCAAAGTCCTAGAAAGTAAAGACCAGGAACAGGGAAGAAACGTTACCACCCTTAGGTGTCCTCTGAGATTTTTCTGGCTTGCTCAGTGCAGCCCTCCCTCCCGATCCTGTTAGGTTTCCCTGTGCCCTAGTGTAAAATCCCTTTCTGTAGGGTAGGGCTCCCTTTCCTAGCCCCAACCGCTGTATTAGTTTGTTAAAAAAACACAGAATCAGGGGTTCCCTACCATGAAGCAAACTAAAACATTTGCTCAGTGCTCACCCTGCGGAACACTTAAAAGACGGCAGTTAAAAAAAATCCTCCTCCTGAAATACTGCATCTCAGCACCAATCAGTGTTAAGTCAGCTCACCACACCCACCCCTATGTTCCTAATGAAGCCACGTTCCACTTTTGTGCCACAACCCGTCTGCCAATGGGCACCATTTGAAAGTTGTTTCAGGCGTCAAAAATCATAGGAATGCCCCTGCACAGAATGCATGACCAAAGTGTACAGGAATGATGTGTTCTATACTTTTAGTTTTTCTAGGCCTTTGCCACAATTCTGAATGTATTTTTAGAAATTTCCTATAAATTCATGGGAGCCGGATAGCAGTTTGACTATAGAGAGCATTGGCCTCAAAGAGCATACAATGATGGAAGCCAAGAAGCATTAAATGCTGTCATGGGTTATCTATGTGATGCTGAAGGTGTTTGGTTTAAATCTGCTAAAAAACATTCGTTTGTTTGACCGACTGTGCCGTACGGATGAGGGCAGCTCTGCTTGTAATTTAGAACATTCCCAACATTCTCTCATCAGAAACTATTGTTTCACACTTCAACTTTCAATAAACACTTTGCTTCCCACACTCATTCTGGATAATTTTCTTTGTTTATATGTTTGGTACGCGCTTGTCTTTTCTCTCTCCGGGTTCGTGTTATCATTCGCTTGAGAGGCTATGGGGCTTTTCATTTTAGAAGGTTGGAAGTTACAATTCCATTCTAATAACCCCGTCCCAATCACTTTCTCATTTAGCTAGTGGCACGCTGACAGATTAGACTTAACGCGCTAGTCCCTAACTGTCACCCTATACGCATTGTATATCACAGTATCAGCGCCTAACCGGAGAATTTATTACAAATACCCAAGAGTTATACTAAACCTGTTTCGAAGGAACTTTTATTATGAAAGACAAATTGTCTTTGAGTGACACCTTATGCTAGCCATACATCAGACAGATATTAGGTTAATTTATCTTTCAATTGTCAAAAAATCTAATATCTATTACCATTTACCCTGGGGGTATTACTTTCCAATGTTCGCTGCTCTGGGACATTTCTTTTGCAAGAAAAAATTACATAATGAATAGCCCAGGTCGTTGTCGGAGAAAGGAGGTAATGTCACATAGTATCCAACATCACCCACTTGGTCTTTAATTGTTATATTCTATTTTCTAAATGCTGCCATGGGCCTTTAACACACATCCCGCCAGTTCCACAGGCTTTATGTCCGTTTAATGCTAAACTATTCAAAAGCTAGTCATACCGAGGGTTTTCAAAGGATACGTTATGTAGAAAGGAACTAAGCTAGCCATACCGATGGGTTTACTAAGGTACGTTATGTAGAAAGGAACAAGCTAGCATACCGATGGGTTTTCAAAGGATACGTATGGTAAAAAAAAGAGACTAAGCACATACCGATGGGTTTTACTAAGGATACGTTATGTAGAAAGGAACTAAAGCTAACAATACCGATGGGTTTACTAAGGATACGTTATGTAGAAAGGAACTAAAGCTAGCCATACCGATGGGTTTACTAAGGATACGTTATGTAGAAAGGAACTAAGCTAGCCATTCCGATGGGTTTACTAAGGATACGTTATGTAGAAAGGAACTAAGCTAGCCATACCGATGGGTTTACTAAGGATACATTATGTAGAAAGGAACTAAAGCTAACCATACCGATGGGTTTACTAAGGATACGTTATGTAGAAAGGAACTAAAGCTAGCCATCCGATGGGTTTACTAAGGATACGTTATGTAGAAAGGAACTAAAGCTAACCATACCGTTGGGTTTACTAAGGATCGTTATGTAGAAAGGAACTAAAGCTAGCCATACCGATGGGTTTACTAAGGATACATTATGTAGAAAGGAACTAAAGCTAACCATACCGGTTGTTTTATAAGGATACGTTACTAGAATGGAACTAAAGCTAGCCATACCGATGGGTTTACTAAGGATACGTATGTAGAAAGGAACTAAAGTAGCCATACCGATGGGTTTACTAAGGATACGTTATGTAAGAAGAAACTAAAAGCTAACCATACCGATGGGTTTACTAAGATACGTTATGTAGAATGGAACTAAAGCTAGCCATACCGATGGGTTTACTAAGGATACGTATGTAGAAAGAAACGGTGTTCAATTCACTTACAGTCACCAGACAATTTGTTAAAAGATCAAACACAAATTGACCCATGTATGGTTTTCTTTAGGACTATTAAACATGATCCAATATTTAGTCGACCCCAAGACACATATTTGCCGCAATTTCCGACTCGACTTATGAACAATTTATAGGCAAATTTGACTTAGGGGGCGAAGGGACAGCCCAATCATTGATGGCAGAACCAGCTCTCTAATAGACCACATGTTGGTCAGATTCATTGGCAAATCTGTTACCAGGAATGTCAGATACAAATATGCCCAGATCAACCACGATTTGATTGGTTAGCCCAGATATATCTTTTTAAAGGTCATAGAGGAAAGCCAAGACATTAGGCATCAGGTCTTTCTGTACAGAATTTAAACTGGTTTCAGGTATTCCCAGTGCACAACCCTGGTGAGGAAAGATTTCCACAGACCTTGGTGCATGTGGGCCTGGATGGTCAGGGAATGTGTTTGTAGAGTGAGTAAGGCGCTTTCACCACTCGTATGACCCAGGAGGGTTCGGAATGCTTAGAAACAGCACAGAGAAACCACGCACTGGGAACATGTTGGCAAATGACTTTCCGCAGAAAAAAATGACTGAATCATTACAGCTCCGAGCTATGCGACCAACAAAACCAAAGACAGGTGTGCAAAATGAGTCTTATGTCTTGTTTTCTTTTATTAAAGGTCTAGTAACATAGAGCAAATCAAATTATTGTTTGAACTGACTGTACAAATGGACTATTGTAACCTACTACTTATTGGTCTTCCCGCTTCCCACCTCTCTCCCCTTCAGTCTATAATTAACTCCGCCACACGCATTGTCTCACTCTCTAATAAACAGGATCCCAAATCTCCTCTGTACCGGACAACAACCTGGCTCCCCGTTAAACAGCACATTGTATATAAATCCTTCTCCTAAGATTTAAATCCTTCGCTCTGCTGCTCCTCCTTATATTTCCTTCTGAGTCTCCCCATATGTTCCTGCCCGTACCCTCCACTCATCGCAGAACCAGCTCCTGTACAGACCCCCCACTCGTACTGCTTCCTCTCACCTTAAAACCTTCTCATCTTGTAGCTCCCATCCTCTGGAATTCTATTCCCCTCTCTCTACGTCAAGAAACCTCAATTAGCAGATTTAAATCTACCCTTACATCCTACCTATCTGGTAACCAGCACAGTATATGATATCTATATATGATAAATCTACCCTTACATCCTACCTATCTGGTACCAGCACTATATGGTATCTATATATCGATATATGATAACTCTAGCCTTAATCCTACCTATTCTGGTACCAGCACACGTATATGATATCTATATCTCTATATATGATAAATCTACCTTCATCCTACCTATCCGGTAACCAGCACAGTATATGATACTATATCTCTATAATGATAAATCATATCCCTACATCCTACCTATCGGTAACCAGCACAGTATGATATCTATATCTCTATGTATGATAAATCTACTCCTTACATCCTACCTATCCGGTAACCACACGTATAGGATATCTTATATCGATATATGATACATCTAGCCTTACATCCTACCTATCTGGTAACCAGCACAGTATATGATATCTATATCTCTATATATGATAAATCTACCCTTACATCCTACCTATCCGGTAACCAGCACAGTATATGATATCTATATCTCTATATATGATAAATTCTAGCCTTACATCCTACTATCTGGTAACCAGCACAGTAATATGATATCTATATCTCTATATATGATAAATCTACCCTACATCCTACCTATCCGGTAACCAGCACAGTATTGGTATCTATATATCTATATATGATAAATCTACCTTACATCCTACCTATCCAGTAACCAGCACAGTATGAAACCTTTATACCTACCTAAATGTCTGTCTAAACAGTACATAGTACATTGTATTGGAGGTTTATATAAAGACATGCGTCCATCTATCCAACCTTATACCCTACCCATAATGTCTGTATAACAGTTACATAGTTATTGGCGGTTGTATAAAGATATACGTCCATCTAGTCCAACCTTTATACCCTCCCCATAATGTCTGTATAACAGTTACATAGTAACATAGTATTGGAGGTTTATAAAGACATACGTCCATCTATCCAACCTTTATACCCTACCCATAATGTCTGTATAACAGTTACATAGTAACATAGTATGGAGTTTGTATAAAGACATAAGTCCATCTAGTCCAACCTTTATACCCTACCCTAATGTCTGTATAAAACAGTTACATAGTAACATAGTATTGGAGGTTGTATAAGACATACATCCATCTAGTCCTACCTTTATACCCTACCCATAATGTCTGTATAACAGTTACATAGTAACATAGTATTGGAGGTTGTATAAAGACATAGGTCCATCTAGTCCAAAATTTATACACTACCCATAATGTCTGTATAACAGTTACATAAACATAGTATTGGAGGTTATATAAGACATACGTCCATCTAGTCCAACCTTATACCCTACCCTAATGTCTGTATAACAGTTACATAGTAACATAGTATTGGAGGTTGTATAAAGACATAAGTCCATCTAGTCCAACCTTATACCCTACCCATAATGTCTGTATAACGTACATAGTAACATAGTATTGGAGGTTGTATAAAGACATAAGTCCATCTAGTCCAACCTTTATACCCTACCCATAATGTCTGTATAACAGTTACATAGTAACATAGTATTGGAGGTTGTATAAAGACATACATCCATCTAGTCCACCTTTATACCCTACCCATAATGTCTGTATAACAGTTACATAGTAACATAGTATTGGAGGTTGTATAAAGACATACGTCCATCTAGTCCAACCTTTATACCTTCCCATAATGTCTGTAATCAGTTACATAGTAACATAGTATTGGAGGTTGTATAAAGACATACACCCATCTAGTCCAACCTTTATACCCTACCCATAATGTCTGTATAAAACAGTTACATAGTAACATAGTTATGGAGTTGTATAAAGACATACATCCATCTAGTCCAACCTTTATACCCTACCCATATGTCTGTTAACAGTTACATAGTAACATAGTATTGGAGGTTGTATAAGACATCCGTCCATCTAGTCCAACCTTTAACCCTACCCATAATGTCTGTGTAACAGTTACATAGTAACATAGTATTGGAGGTTGTATAAAGACATCCGTCCATCTAGTCCAACCTTTATACCCTACCCATAATGTCTGTATAACAGTTACATAGTAACATAGTATTGGAGGTTGTATAAAGACATACGTCCATCTAGTCCAACCTTATACCCTACCCATAATGTCTGTATAACAGTTACATAGTAACATAGTATTGGAGGTTGTATAAAGACATACGTCCATCTAGTCCAACCTTTATACCCTACCCATAATGTCTGTATAACTGCTACATAGTAACATAGTATTGGAGATTGTATGAAGAAATACATCCATCTAGTCCAACCTTTATCCCTACCCATAATGTCTGTATAACAGTTACATAGTAACATAGTATTGGAGGTTGTATAAAAGACATACGTCCATCTAGTCCAACCTTTATACCCTACCCATAATTTCTGTATAACAGTTACATATAACATAGTATTGAAGTTGTAAAGACATACGTCCATCTAGTCCAACCTTTATACCCTACCCATAATGTCTGTATAACAGTTACATAGTACATGTATTGGAGGTTGTGTAAAGACCTACGTCCATCTAGTCCAACCTTATACCCTACCCATAATGTCTGTCTAACAGTTACATAGTAACATAGTATTGGAGGTTGTATAAAGACATACGTCCATCTAGTCAACCTTTATACCCTACCCATAATGTCTGTATAACAGTTACATAGTAAAATAGTATTGGGGTTGTATAAAGACATACGTCCATCTAGTCCAACCTTTATACCCTACCCATAATGTCTGTATAACAGTTACATAGTAACACAGTATTGGAGGTTGTATAAAGACATACGTCCATCTAGTCCAACCTTTATACCCTACCCATAATGTCTGTATAACAGTTACATAGTAACATAGTTTGGAGGTTGTATAAAGCATACGTCCATCTAGTCCAACCTTTATACCCTACCCATAATGTCTGTATACAGTTACATAGTAACATAGTATTTGGAGGTTGTATAAGACATACGTCCATCTAGTCCAACCTTTAATACCCTACCCATAATGTCTGTATAACAGTTACATAGTAACATAGTATTGGAGGTTGTATAAAGACATACGTCCATCTATTCCAACCTTTATACATACCCATAATGTCTGTATAACAGTTACATAGTAACATAGTTATTGGAGGTTGTATAAGACTACGTCCATCTAGTCCAACCTTTATACCCTACCCATAATGTCTGTATAACAGTTACATAGTAACATAGTATTGGAGGTTGTATAAAGACATACGTCCATCTAGTCCAACCTTTATACCCTACCCATAATGTCTGTATAACAGTTACATAGTAACATAGTATTGGAGGTGTATAAAGACATACGTCCATCTAGTCCAACCTTTATACCCTACCCATAATGTCTGTATAACAGTTACATAGTAACATAGTATTGGAGGTTGTATAAAGACATACGTCCATCTAGTCCAACCTTTATACCTACCCATAATGTCTGTATAACAGTTACATAGTAACATAGTATTGGAGGTTGTATAAAGACATACTCCATCTAGTCCACCTTTATACCCTACCCTAATGTCTGTATAACTGCTACATAGTAACATGGTATTGGAGATTGTATGAAGAAATACATCCATCTAGTCCAACCTTTATACCACCCTACCTAATGTCTGTAATAACAGTTACATAGTAACATAGTATGGAGGTTGTGTAAAGACATACGTCCATCTAGTCCAACCTTATTACCCTACCCATAATGTCTGTATAACAGTTACATAGTAACATAGTATTGGAGTTGTATAAAGACATACGTCCATCTAGTCCAACCTTTATACCCTACCCATAATGTCTGTATAACAGTTACATAGTAACATAGTATTGGAGGTTGTGTAAAGACCTACGTCCATCTAGTCCAACCTTTATACCCTACCCATAATGTCTGTCTAACAGTTACATAGTAACATAGTATTGGAGGTTGTATAAAGACATACGTCCATCTAGTCCAACCTTTATACCCTACCCATAATGTCTGTATAACAGTTACATAGTAACATAGTATTGGGGGTTGTATAAAGACATACGTCCATCTAGTCCAACCTTTATACCTACCCATAATGTCTGTATAACAGTTACATAGTAACACAGTATTGGAGGTTGTATAAAGACATACGTCCATCTAGTCCAACCTTTATCACCTACCCATATATCTGTCTAACAGTTACATAGTAACATAGTATTGGAGGTTGTATAAAGACATACGTCCATCTAGTCCAACCTTTATACCCTACCCATAATGTCTGTATAACAGTTACAAAGTACTAGTATTGGAGGTTGTATAAAGACATACGTCCATCTAGTCCAACCTTTATACCCTACCCATAATGTCGTCTAACAGTTACATAGTAACATAGTATTGGAGGTTGTATAAAGACATACTACATCTAGTCCAACCTTTAACCCTACCCATAATGTCTGTCTAACAGTTACATAGTAACATAGTATGGAGGTTGTATAAAGACATACGTCCATCTAGTCCAACCTTTATACCCTACCCATAATGTCTGTATAACAGTTACATAGTAACATAGTATTGGAGGTTATATAAAGACATACGTCCATCTAGTACAACCTTTATACCCTACCCATAATGTCTGTATAACCGTTACATAGTAACATAGTATTGGAAGGTGAATAAAGAAATACGTCCATCTAGTCCAACCTTTATACCCTACCCATAATGTCTGTCTAACAGTTACATAGTAACATAGTATTGGAGGTTATATAAAGACATCGTCCATCTAGTACCCTTATACCCTACCCATAATGTCTATATAACAGTTACATAGTAACATAGTATTGGAGGTTATATAAAGACATACGTCCATCTAGTACAACCTTTATACCCTACCCATAATGTCTATATAACAGTTACATAGTAACATAGTATTGGAAGGTGAATAAAGAAATACGTCCATCTAGTCCAACCTTTATACCCTACCCATAATGTCTGTCTAACAGTTACATAGTAACATAGTATTGGAGGTTGTATAAAGACATACGTACATCTAGTCCAACCTTTATACCCTACCCATAATGTCTGTATAACAGTTACACAGTAACATAGTATTGGAGGTTATATAAAGACATACGTCCATCTAGTCCAACCTTTATACCCTACCCATAATGTCTGTGTAACAGTTACACAGTAACATAGTATTGGAGGTTGTATAAAGACAAACGTCCATCTAGTCCAACCTTTATACCCTACCCATAATGTCTGTATAACAGTTACATAGTAACATAGTATTGGAGGTTTTATAAAGACATACGTCCATCTAGTCCAACCTTTATACCCTACCCATAATGTCTGTATACAGTTACATAGTAACATAGTATTGGGAGGTTTTATAAAGACATACGTCCATCTAGTCCAACCTTTATACCCTACCCATAATGTCTGTATAACAGTTCATAGTAACATAGTATTGGAGGTTTATAAAGACATACGTCCATCTAGTCAAACCTTTATACCCTACCCTAATGTCTGTATAACAGTTACATAGTAACATAGTATTGGAGGTTGTATAAAGACATACGTCCATCTAGTCCAACCTTTATACCCTACCCATAATGTCTGTCTAACAGTTACATATACATAGTATTGGAGGTTGTATAAAGACATACGTCCATCTAGTCCAACCTTATACCCTACCCATAATGTCTGTATAACAGTTACATGTAACATAGTATTGGAGGTTGTATAAAGACATACGTCCATCTAGTCCAACCTTTATACCCTACCCATATGTCTGTCTACAGTTACATAGTAACATAGTATTGGAGGTTGTATAAAGACATACGTACATCTAGTCCAACCTTTATACCTACCCATAATGTCTGTATAACAGTTACATAAGTAAATAGTATTGGAGGTTGTATAAAGACATACGTCCATCTAGTCCAACCTTTATACCCTACCCATAATGTCTGTCTAACAGTTACATAGTAACATGTATTGGAGGTTGTATAAAGACATACGTACATCTAGTCCAACCTATATACCCTACCCATAATGTCTGTATAACAGTTACATAGATACATAGTATTGGAGGTTGTATAAAGACATACGTCCATCTTCCACCTTTATACCCTACCCATAATGTCTGTATAAACAGTTACATAGTAACATAGTATTGGAGGATGTATAAAGACATACGTCCATCTAGTCCAACCTTATAACCCTACCCATAATTGTCTATAACAGTTACATAGTAACATAGTATTGGAGGTTGTATAAAAGCATACGTCCATCTAGTCCACCTTTATACCCTACCCTAATGTCTGTATAACAGTTACATAGTAACATAGTATTGGAGATTGTATAAAGACATACGTCCATCTAGTCCAACCTTTAACCCTACCCATAATGTCTGTCTAACAGTTACATAGTAACATAGTATTGGAGGTTGTATAAAGACATACGTCCATCTAGTCCAACCTTTATACCCTACCCATAATGTCTGTGTAACAGTTACATAGTAACATAATATTGGAGGTTGTATAAAGACATACGTCCATCTAGTCCAACCTTTATACCCTACCATAATGTCTGTATAACATTACATAGTAACATAGTATTGGAGGTGTATATAGACATACGTCCATCTAGTCCAACCTTTATACCCCACCCATAATGTCTGTATAACAGTTACATAGTAACATATATTGGAGGTTATATAAAGACATACGTCCATCTAGTCCAACCTTATACCCTACCCATAATGTCTGTATAACAGTTACATAGTAACATAGTATTGGAGGTTGTATAAAGACATACGTCCATCTAATCCAACCTTTATACCTACCCATAATGTCTGTATAACAGTTACATAGTAACATAGTATTGGAGGTTGTATAAAGACATACGTCCATCTAGTCCAACCCTTTATACCCTACCCATAATGTCTGTATAACAGTTACATAGTAACATAGTATTGGAGGTTGTATAAAGACATACGTCCATCTAGTCCCCTTTATACCCTACCCATAATGTCTGTATAACAGTTACAATAACATAGTATTGGAGGTTGTATAAAGACATACGTCCATCTAGTCCAACCTTTATACCCTACCCATAATGTCTGTATAACAGTTACATAGTAACATGTATTGGAGGTTATATAAAGACATACGTCCATCTAGACCAACCTTTATACCCTACCCATAATGTCTGTATAACAGTACACAGTAACATAGTATTGGAGGTTGTATAAAACACATACGTCCATCTAGTCCAACCTTTATACCCTACCCTAATGTCTGTATAACAGTTACATAGTAACATAGTATTGGAGTTGTATAAAGACATACGTCCATCTAGTCCAACCTTTATACCCTACCCATAATGTCTGTATAACAGTTACATAGTAACATGGTTATTGAGGTTGAATAAAGACATACGTCCATCTAGTCCAACCTTTATACCCTACCCATAATGTCTGTATAACAGTTACATAGTAACATAGTATTGGAGGTTGTATAAAGACATACATCCATCTAGTCCAACCTTTATACCCTACCCATAATGTCTGTATAACAGTTACATAGTAACATAGTATTGGAGGTTGTATAAAGACATACGTCCATCTAGTCCAACCTTATACCCTACCCATAATGTCTGTATAACAGTTACATAGTAACATAGTTATTGGAGGTTGTATAAAGACATACGTCCATCTAGTCCAACCTTTATACCCTACCCATAATGTCTGTATAACAGTTACATAGTAACATAGTATTGGAGGTTGTATAAAGACATACGTCCATCTAGTCCAACCTTTATACCCTACCCATAATTGCTGTAAAACAGTTACATAGTAACATAGTATTGGAGGTTGTATAAAGACATACGTCCATCTAGTCCAACCTTTATACCCTACCATAATGTCTGTATAACAGTTACATAATAACATAGTATTGGAGGTTGTATAAAGACATCGTCCATCTAGTCCAACCTTTAACCCTACCACATAATGTCTGTATAACAGTTACATAGTAACATAGTATGGAGGCTGTATAAAGACATACATCCTCTAGTCCAACCTTTTATACCCTACCCATAATGTCTGTATAACAGTTACATAGTACATAGTATTGGAGGTTGTATAAAGACATACGTCCATCTAGTCCAACCTTTATACCCTACCATAATGTCTGTATAACAGTACATAGTAACATAGTACTGGAGGTGTATAAAGACATACATCCATCTAGTCCAACCTTTATACCCTACCCATAATGTCTGTATAACAGTTACATAGTAACATAGTATTGGAGGTTGTATAAAGACATACGTCCATCTAGTCCAACATTTATACCCTACCCATAATGTCTGTATAACAGTTACATAGTAACATAGTATTGGAGGTTGTATAAAGACATACATCCATCTAGTCCAACCTTTATACCCTACCCATAATGTCTGTATAACAGTTACATAGTAACATAGTACTGGAGGTTGTATAAAGACATACATCCATCTAGTCCAACCTTTATACCCTACCAATAATGTCTGTATAACAGTTACATAGTAACATAGTACTGGAGGTTGTATAAAGACATACATCCATCTAGTCCAACCTTTATACCCCACCCATAATGTCTGTCTAACAGTTACATAATAACATAGAATGTTGGAAAATGCGGTCCGAACCCTTTAAAGTATGTTCTGTTTTTGGATATTCAGGTTTTTCCAGAGATCCGTAAATCCTAAAATGAAACAAAACTTACCAGTTACCATCTCTACTTCAATCAGTGTTCCACAGGGTCTCACGGTGACACCCTATCAGTCAAACACTGGTACGTTGCACCCTCTCTCTGCCCTTACTACAGGTGATGAAACCCGAATGTTTGTGGGGGGCCATCCATCATTCTAGAGTAGGTGGTACAAACACTGACAAGTAGATTAGTGAAACAGTGGAAATGAAGGTGGAATTCATTACAATGGGTGCACAGGAAAGTAGACATACACCGTAAGGTATAAAATAGCACTGTGTGAGGATAACGATACGTTGTACATGGATGCCCCATCGCTGTATATTTGGAACTATATAATATTACAGGGGGTGCTATAATAGACATTCAAGGGGCAATGGTTTTCCGATCAGTGGAAACTATCGTAAATCCGATTGAAGACTGAATGTAATTCCCACCTTGTGTGGAGTCGACGGATAATTTCCAGCCTTGCCCGACTTTCAGAAATACAAGAAAAATGTCTGTGATATTCCGATCAATTAGATGGAATTTGCGGAATTGATGGGAATATCGGTGCCTTAAGAGAATGACGTCCTGACATTAGTTTATTGCACATCCATGTTTTTTTCCAGTGAATCTACATTTCTACATCTGGTCGGGAGCTGCCATATTTATTCTTCCAACAACAATTACAGCTCCCAGCATCCTTCTGTTGCAGAGTGCTTGTTAGGGCATGCTGGGAGTCATAGTAACTGTTATACAGACATTATGGGTAGGGTATAAAGGTTGGACTAGATGGACGTATGTCTTTATACAACCTCCAATACTATGTTACTATGTAACTGTTAGACAGACATTATGGGTAGGGTATAAAGGTTGGACTAGATGGACGTATGTCTTTATACAACCTCCAATACTATGCTACTATGTAACTGTTAGACAGGCATAATGGGTAGGGTATAAAGGTTGGACTAGATGGACGTATGTCTTTATACAACCTCAATTACTACTAGAAAACAAATCCAGCGTTTTATTAAACTGACAATGAACTGCCTACAACGTCCATGGAAACAGTTCCAGAGCTTTACCGTTTCACAGGGAAAAACCTCCCAAACTCTACTTTATGTATTCAATACCAGAAACTTGGAACATTCCTGTTTGAAGAAACTCATCCAGCTTTTTATTAAAAACTGACCAATGAACCTGCCATAACAACATCCACTGGAAGAAAGGTTCCAAGCTTTAACATTCCTCACAGCGAAAAAAACATTCGAAACTTGAAGGACAAACTCTTGTATTTCGTCCTAAGGGGATGTCAGCGGAACCACTATTGGAACATAACGCACCAGTACTGGTCCATCCTAGAGCAGACATGGCAGATAAAAGGATCCAACAAGTATTGCCTGTGTATGATTGAGCAAATCAGCCGTTCACATCCAATAAACGATGGACATCAGCTTGGGATTGGTCAATTTTGACCAAAAATTCCATTGATCCCATCCGCTTCATGTAATTAGTATAGAAAGCGGATAAAAGATCCAATGCGGTATAGACCAAAAGCTACATGTGGGTCTTCAAGTCAATCCCCAGTCAGGACACAATCGTACCAATCCAACTGCGAAGGTACATAACATACACAATAAAAGGCGTGGAAGTGGCGTGGTGTTTATTACCCAGGGACCCCTTTGCCTATTCCAGAGACACTGCGGTCTCCCACTGTCTTCATTAGTACATTATACATCGCTCTAACAGTAACAAGTGAACAGTGTTAGTATGGAATGTCTTATTCTCATTACACCGGTGAGATGAAACCCCCTGTCAGCTTCATGAAAGTTTAGCAGGGAACTTTGTATTCCTTCCACCATAACATATCTCTATGAGACCTCGTCTGGCTCTAACAGATATTTTATTCTTATGGAATCTATCTCATACTTGTTCAGAGCGTGAATAGGAAAATGTGCAGCTTAGCAGACAAACTCCAATTTCAATGGCTGGCATTGTGCAGAGTTCCCAGACAGACTGTACAGTGGTATAAGTAAAGTTCATCACGTACTCCAAAGAAAATTAAAGTTAATGAATATATTTGGTATATGAAACGTGTGCTTCTGGGAAATAGGGGTTCCCTACTTTCAGGTCATGGTAAATCACCCAGAGACAATTTGCTTCCCCAAAACCAGGACCCCACCCAAAAACCCTTGTCCTTCAATTCATCTGTGCAGTCCCCGGTGAAGGTGACATTATGGACAAGGACGCTATGACACCTAGGTGAGCCGTGATGAGATTATAAAGCAATGATATGAAGCACGAACAAGAAGAAGAGGGACTAGGGACTTCATGGGTGAATAAACTTTCAGGAATGTTGGGGAGCCAGGTTTCATATGGCGCACCGGGGTTCTGGGGAAAATGTTGCTGAAGTGTGTGTGAAATATACGTAGAAATATAACAAGTCACATTGAGTTCCTGACCTTTACAACTCTGTATCGAACTCGAACACTGACTAGGACTGTCTTGAACTATCCCGGATCCTGATTTCTCGGACCTGTCGACGTTCGTCGCAATGAATGTATCGTTTTGCTAACCCTTTAAATAGGTTCGATTTTCTCGTACACCTGGATGTAGGGCTGCGCAAAACACCACATTGCCTGCTCGTGTAAAACCAGTTCAAACAGGTTTTGGTGTAGTGACCAGTTCCCCAGACCATTTCCAGGTGCTACGTAAGACTGGACAATATTACGTAAGTTCCATTTGTAGTTTAGCTGTAATAACACCCCGACTTTTCGAAACTATCACTTCTCCCATTGACTTTATGGGTCCGAATTCAAACCTTCTCCAACTTTTACTGAAGTTCGAAAATGGACCAAACTTTATGAACGTTCGTCCATCTCTATTTACGCATAGACATGGCATTATTCCATAATCAACTACCCAAACCCATAACATTGGTTTGTGATACTACCAAAGTTCACCTTCTAGATCGTGATTCTTCTCGCGTTGTTTTAGTGGGAAAGCAGGAAATGTCCATGTCTGAATCATGTGTATAACAAAGTTATTGGGATCCAACAAGGTCTGGTCTATTGCCAGTACTGAATCAACCTTTTATACACAGTTAGAAAACCCGCTTAGATTTGTTTGCCTGCATCAATTTAAAAGCCATTTCACACTAGACGTGGATTTAAACGATAAAGGGCATCTGACTGAAAAATGGTTTTTTTAAATTGACCATACCTGGAAACATAATTCTTCCCAACCACCACGGTGTCATTTTTTGTTGATCTGCCCCCTATTTTTTAGATATCCAATCTAAACTTCTTATATTTCAGCTGTCAATCAAGTCCCTTGCTCTCAAAACTATTCTTTGTGAGCAGTTTTTACTGTGCTGAAATGGTGACAGAGTGTTGGCAGTTGGAATGCTGTGTGCAGGCTTAACCAGGTTGTGGGGAAAAAAGTCAGGTCAAGAGGAAGTGGGAGTGGTTAAAAGGAGGGGGAAAAAAACTCTCCTAAACAAAAAGAAGGCATGCAGCACACACACAATCAGAGTAAGTGTACTACATGCATTCAATTATAGATTAAGATGAGGCAAAGTAATTTTTGAGTATAGTGTCCCTTTAAACATTGGAATGAACCCTCCCATCTTTAATATATAAATGCTCAAAATAGGAAAATCAGTCTAGTCCATCTCTAAATCCATCCAACCCCTTTCTAGCCCTACTAACCATAGTAGTAAATGGGAGATCAAGGCAGTGGAGCTTTAATCAGACATTTTTTGCCTTGAAAAGGACTTTTGGCCACTTATAGATGGAGGTTAGCTTGGTAGGTCAGTTTGGCTTTGGTCTAGTTCAGGGTTTGTGGTAGAGTAAGACAATAGAGTATGCAATTACAGCATTCAGAAGCCCTCACACCTGGCTGTTATATGCTAATGGAATTTTCCAGGGTACATAATTGCCACGATTCTTGTACAAGTCATTCTGCATTGAGAAAGCCAGTCCGATGACTAGCGAAACGTCTTCAAGATCTAAAATCAAGTCCAGTTGATCTAATTGAATACACAGATATAATATTAGGAGAATCAGTTTCAGTCTTTGCATCTTGTACAGATATACAATCTCTATGGCTGTGGTTGATTCTGGAATCAACTTGTATATACATTTAGGTTTCCCTTAAGGCTTTGAATGAACAGTCTCAGCTCCCCGTACAGATCCTCTAGCCCAGAGTAACGTTTCGAATATTCCTGTTCCTTCTCGCTGAGGTGTCTATGTCACCAACTGGCTCCTTCCCAAGGAAACGCAACCAGTTCAGATGTTGCCCTGGAAGGGCAGGCTGACAGTGAACTCAGCAGAGGAGGAAATGTTGGAAGCCATTCCTTCTTAATACTATATATATATATAGTTTGTTATGGTTTAACAATGTCAAATTTATGTAATTAATCTTTCAATAAAGTGAGGTGTACCTTGAAAGACTTTTTCCAAGAGTTCTTGATTAATTTAGGCCCCGGGAATTAACTCAGCGAATAGCGATTGTTACAAATGCCAAAACTATCTTCTGTAAAAAGACAGGGTCAATGAAATAGTTTTATGTGGCCTTTGAACTTCTTCTTATTGAGCGCATAATTGTCTCCAGGTGGCAGCTTGTGAGCTGGTGGTTTTTCTGGGATCACTATGGGCGTTTGACTTGGTGCAACGTAACAGGAAGCCCACTTCCTGAAAAAGACTAATTTTCCCTGTTTTCCCAATTGTGCTTTATTGAAACCGCTAAACCCCCCCCCATGAATTCTGGTATTGTGGGGGGCGGCTTAAAATCTCATTATGAATTCAATCCTATCTGCGTTTATAGTAGAATAATATTTGCCTTGGAACGTCTTAGAGCGAAACATCAAGTTCTCTTCCGGATAACACAGAGTTTGGCCATTTAAAAATGAACTAAATGACCCTGACATGTTATATGTGCTTGGGCCCCTAAACGCTCTAATAAAAGTTGGCATTACTTAGTAGTCCAGGCTGATAAAGACAAACTATCTGTACCATGCCCATCCTTCTTTCTCTAAAGCCCAGCCCCCATACACACGTATGATTTTGGGACGATCCGCGATGACAGAGCACGCGCACAATGAATTGGGTACATGTGTATGCGTTCGTCTGGGGTCGTTCGTGAACTCCCACCCGAATGCATACCACAATGATTCATTCATTGCGGGTATCAAAGTTTGTATTATATATATATATATATATATATATATATATAATATATATATATATTTATACTTGTATTGTAGTATATTACAGACTGGAGAGGGGGATCCTTCCTGATCCATTGGCATCAACTAATCCTTGGATCAACAAAACAATCATACGTATGAGTATCAGTGTCTCTGATAAACTAATACTCTACTAAGGATAACTTTCCTTTAAAACCTTAATCTGGGTACATACATTAACGTAATGGGCCAATCCCGGCAGTAGCTAAGGGCTGGCCCATATCGCTAATGTATATGGGGGAAACCTACTGTTTTCCGCATGCCGACAAATGTTCGCTGTCGCATCGGAAAATGGTCATTCAGACCAGGAAACTTTCCCTTGTTGTGGTCAGCCCCCTGTACTAAAATATAGGTGTCAGCTGCTATAGTAGGGGAGTATGGCATCACAACTTCTCCCTATAGTTTAACATAATATATAGTAAAGTGATTGCGACTGTCTGTACTCTGTCAAAGACAAGGACAGATTGGTGCAGTGTGATGCATGTGATAAAGTCTAGTGTTTTTTCTGTTTAAGGAATTGTGACCTCAGACATTATTAACTACTAGTTTAATGTCTAGATGTCAGAACGCAGTCCAAATTAAAGTCTGAATGTTCTATATAGCTATAATTGATAAAAAATAATATAACCTAATTCTGGAGGCAGCCATTTCTTCTGTTGCTATGGGAAACGCACATTTCCTGTACTGACTTCCTCTCACCTTGCAGCAGGAAGTAAGAATCCATGTTAAACCTGACCTATGACCGTCATCTGTAGACCCGGCGTGTGTTGTTTTTTTACTTTTGTTGTGTCTTTAAACAGTTTTCTTCCTCAAGGTTTTATTTTTAAGGTTAAGTTATAAGAATTTAGTATCCGCAGCAGTGACCATAGAGAGATGAATGTAGGAGTGCGTGGGTCCTGTCTGCATAGAAATCTTCTTACACAAAGATCCAGAGTGGTCCACGCCACAAAAATCCATGTTGGTTGCCAGTACCAATTGGTCAAAGGAGGAATAACCAATGAGAGGAGAACAAGGGCTGTTTGGAAGTCCAGTAAAGTGAATTGCTGAACGTGTCAATAGACATCTTTAAACTGACCAAGGCCAGGTCTCCATCCCAGGAGCCTAAACCCATAAAAAAACTTGCACCCTTAAAGAGGAATTTCAGTGTAAATAATTTTTTTCATCTCAAACCACTTCAGCATTGTGGTCTGTGCATAAATAAATGTTTCCAAAATACTGACTCCTGGTTTGCAGACCCCCTAATAGGGACTAGAAATGGCCGAACTATGGGTTCATTTCTGTACTTTGGAACTTCCATAAAGTATGGAGGTTCTGAAACAAACCATTAAAATCAATGGGAGTCCAAAAGTTTGTAAAAATACGTTAAAATAGCAATGGTAACTTACAATAATGGCTGTGGCAACTGGGAAATGGTCTGGGGAACATCATCACAAAACCTGTTTTAAACATTTTTCTTTAAGATCGGGCAATTGTCCACGCTACATTCGAGGGTTATTGATAATTGAGCAAAACATTCGAGGGTCAGCGAAAATCGAACATTAGATTCAAGGGTAACCGAATAAGAAGGCTACATTCAAGTTTTTGAAAATAGAACATTACATTTGAGGGTTATGAGCGATGCATTCAAGGGTTGCCGAAATCGAAGGGCTACATTCAAGGGTTATCAAATATTACATTCGAGGGTTACTAAATTTGAACGCTACATTGCAAGGACTACCGACCATTGCATTCGAGGGTTACCGAACATATATTTGAGGATTATCAAAATCAAAGGCTACATTCGAGGTTATTGAACTGGAACATTACATTCAAATTATCGAAAAAAAAGTGTGTGAGTACAGAAAACCGAACTAGTTTGCATAGGTGGGTTTGTCCAAAATCATAAAGTTCGGCCCAAACTTGGGTTCAGACTCAGATCCATTACTAATAGGACTGTTATGTCTGCCCTTGACACAGCACCTGGGTTGATTCAGTTGCTCAGTAGGGATATAAGCATGTTTAACACTCAACAGCCAATCAGTAGAAATTACGTTTAGGAACATTTTTAAAGAAATTTAAAAATAATGATATTTTCCACTGAACATTCCCTTTAACCCACCATAAACACAATCCACACCCCAAACCATAGACTATATTCAGGGGTGCCCCTACCATGAAGCAAAACTGAAACATTTGGTAGGGCGCGCCCTGCGGAACACTCAAAAGGCAGCAGTTAAAAAAAACAATCCTTCCTGCAATAACGCATTTAAGCACCAGTCCACCAATTAGTCTTAAGTCAGCCACCACACACCCCACTCCAAAGCCACACCTAATTCCCTGATGAAGCTGCGCCCGTCTGCTGATTGGTCGCATTAAAAGTTGTTTCAGGTGTCAAAAACAGAGGAACACCCTGACTAATTATTGTAAGATTGTAAACTGTGACTGTACCACATCGGATGTCAGGTGCAAAAACAAGTGCCAACAAAGGGTGAACAAAAAGGGGATAGATTCACAGATGCACAGATTCAAATCCGGCTACTTAAATACATTCAATAATAACATGAAAAAGGAGACGGTTAATCATTTATATTCCAAAACTGGAATTCTTTACCCCAAAATCTGGAAACATTTTCCTACTCTTGGTTATAGAAACTGCTTATGTTTCTCAGGGTTCCATTCTTAGGTGAGGTCAGCCTTTGGGTTGTACCATTAAATTGGTGAATTATTGTGCCAAGCATCTTCCTGTTCAGTAATTAGTGTGACACATCACTGCTTGACGACCAATCATCATGACATAGAAAAAAAAACATTTTTATGCTTAAAAATACACAGTAGTCTATGTTTTATTCAGGAAATTCATTGTCATTAAAGAATTACAAAATAAACCCTTTCATATGAAAAAATTGAAAAGACTAAATATATAACATTTCACAAATATTATTTTTAATCCCTCTA
This sequence comes from Hymenochirus boettgeri, assembly GCA_019447015.1. Taxonomy (NCBI): domain Eukaryota; kingdom Metazoa; phylum Chordata; class Amphibia; order Anura; family Pipidae; genus Hymenochirus; species Hymenochirus boettgeri. Next base: position 91,305,405 of record CM033476.1, read on the forward strand.
TAGAATCAATATTTATAAAGGGTACTCATTCATATAACATAAAGTATCTTTTAAAAAAAATTATTTAGAAAATGATACAGGAATATTTTGGTCTTATTTACGGCGGTCTAGTACCAAATAATTGTCCATGGTTAAAGGGCATGTCACCCCAAAACTAAAATTCCCCACTACTGGCCACTGTGCAGTGTATAAATCTATGTACCTCTCTGCTCCAAATGGTTCTCCTGCAATGTCTCCCCAAAGTCCTAGAAAGTAAAGACCAGGAACAGGGAAGAAAACGTTTCACCCTAGGTGTCCTCTGAGATTTTTTTGGCTTGCTCAGTGCAGCCCTCCCTCCCGATCCTGTTAGGTTTCCCTGTGCCCTAGTGTAAAATCCCTTTTCTGTAGGGTAGGGCTCCCTTTCCTAGCCCCAACGCTGTATTAGTTTGTTAAAAAACACAGAATCAGGGGTTGCCCTACCATGAAGCAAACTAAACATTGCTCAGTGCTCACCCTGCGGAACACTTAAAAGACGGCAGTTAAAAAAACCTCCTTCCGAAATACTGCATCTCAGCACCAATCAGTGGTTAAGTCAGCTCACCACACCCACCCCTATGTTCCCTAATGAAGCCACGTTCCACTTATTGTGCCACAACCCGTCTGCCAAGGGGCACCATTTGAAAGTTGTTTCAGGCGTCAAAAATCATAGGAATGCCCGCGCCAGAATGCTGGACCAAAGTGTACAGGAATGATGTGTTCTATACTTTTAGTGTTTTCTAGGCCTTTGCCACAATTCCTGAATGTGTATTTTTAGAAATTTCATAAAATTCATGGGAGCCGGATAGCAGTTTGACTATAGAGAGCATTGGCCTCAAGAGACATTACATGATGGAAGCCAAGAAGCATTAAATGCTGTCATGGGTATCTATGTGATCTGGAAGGTGTTTGGTTTAAATCTGCTAAAAAACTTCGTTTGTTTGACCGACTGTGCCGTACGGATGAGGCAGCTCTGTTGTAATTTAGAACATGCCCAACATTCTATCATCAGAAACATATTGTTTCAACTTCAACTTTCAATAAACACTTTGCTTCCCACACTCATTCTGGATAATTTTCTTTGTTTATAGTTTGGTACGCCTTGTCTTTTCCTCTCCGGGTTCGTGTGTTAATCATTCGCTTGGAGGGTATGGGGCGCTTTTCATTTAGAAGGTTGGAAGTTACAATTCCATTCTAATAACCTCCGTCCCAATCACTTTCTCATTTAGCTAGTGGCACGCTGACAGATTAGACTTAACGCGCAGTCCCTAACTGTCACCTATACGCATTGTATATCACAGTATCAGCGCCTAACCGGAGAATTTTTACAAATACCCAAGAGTTATACTAAAACTGTTTCGAAGGAACTTTTAAGAAAGACAAAATTGTCTTTTGAGTGACACCTTATGCTAGCCATACATCAGAAGATATTAGGTTAATTTATCTTCAATGTCAAAACAATCTAATATCTATTACCTTTACCCTGGGGGTATTACCTTCCACATGTTCGCTGCTCTGGGACATTTCTTTTGCAAGAAAAAATTACATAATGAATAGCCCAGGGTCGTTGTCGGAGGAAAGGGGTAATGTCACATAGATCCAACATACCCACTTTGGTCTTTAATATGTTGTATTCTTTTCTAATGCTGCCATGGGCCTTTAAACACAATCCGCCAGTTCCACAGGCTTATGTCCAGTTTAATGCTAAACTATTTCAAAAGCTAGTCATACCGATGGGTTTCAAAGGATCAGTTATGTAGAAAGGAACTAAAGCTAGCCATACCGATGGGTTTACTAAGGATACGTTATGAGAAAGGAACTAAAGAGAGCCATACCGATGGGTTTTCAAAGGATACGTTATGTAAAAGGAACTAAAGCTAGCCATACGATGGGTTTTACTAAGGATACGTTATGTAGAAAGGAACTAAAGCAACAATACGATGGGTTTACTAAGGATACGTTATGTAGAAAGGAACTAAAGCTAGCCATACCGATGGGTTTACTAAGGATACGTTATGTAGAAAGGAACTAAGCTAGCCATTCCGATGGGTTTACTAAGGATACGTTATGTAGAAAGGAACTAAGCTAGCCATACCGATGGGTTTACTAAGGATCGTTATGTAGAAAGGAACTAAAGCTAACCATACCGATGGGTTTACTAAGGATACGTTATGTAGAAAGGAACTAAAGCTAGCCATACCGATGGGTTTACTAAGGATACTAGTAGAAAGGAACTAAAGCTAACCATACCGATGGGTTTACTAAGGATACGTTATGTAGAAAGGAACTAAAGCTAGCCATACCGATGGGTTTACTAAGGATACATTATGTAGAAAGGAACTAAAGCTAACCATACGGTGGGTTGATAAGGATACGTTACGTAGAATGGAACTAAAGCTAGCCATACCGATGGGTTACTAAGGATACGGTATGTAGAAAGGAACTAAAGTAGCCATACCGATGGGTTTACTAAGGATACGTTATTAGAAAGAAACTAAAAGTAACCATACCGATGGGTTTACTAAGAAGATCGTTATGTAGAAAGGAACTAAAGCTAGCCATACCGATGGGTTTACTAAGGATACGTTATGTAGAAAGAAACGGTGTTCAATTCACTTACAGTCACCAGACAATTTGTTAAAGATCAAACACAAATGACCCATGTATGGTTTTTTTAGGACTATTAAACATGATCCATATTTTAGTCGACCCAAGAACAATTTTGCCGCAAATTCCGACTCGACTTATGAACAATTTAAGGCAAATTTGACTTTAGGGGGCGAAGGGAGCCCAATCATTGATGGCAGAACCAGCTCTCTAATAGACCACATGGTTGGTCAGATTCAAATTGGCAAATCTGTTACCAGGAATGTCAGATACAAATATGCCCAGATCAACCACGAATTTGATTGGTTAGCCCAGTTATAGCTATTTTAAAGGTCATAGAGGAAAGCCAAGACATTAGGCATCAGGTCTTTCTGTACAGAATTTAAACTGGTTTCAGGATTCTTCCAGTGCACACCCTGGGAGGAAAGATTTTCACAGACCTTGGTGCATGTGGGCCTGGATGGTCAGGGAATGTGTTTGTAGAGTGAGTAAGGCGCTTTCACCACAGTCATAAAGACCCAGGAGGGTTCGGAATGCTTAGAACAGCAAAGAGAAACCACGCACTGGGAACATGTTGCAAATGAACTTTCCGCAGAAAAAAATGACTGAATATTACGCTCCGAGCTAGCGACCAACAAAACCAAAGACAGGTGTGCAAAATGAGTCTTATGTTCTGGTTCTTTTATTAAGGTCTAGTATAGAGAAATCAATATGTTTGAACTGACTGTACAATGGACTATTGTAACTACTACTATGTCTTCCGCTTCCACCCCTCCCCTTCAGTCTAAATTAACTGCCACAGCTTGTCTCACTCTCTAATAAACAGGTCCAAATCTCCTCTGTGGCAACAACCTGGCTCCGTTAAACAGATGCTATATAATCCTTTCTAAGCTTGTAATCCCTCTCTATCGCTGCTCCTCCTTGAATTAACTCCTCTCGACTCCGCATCTATTCTACTGGTCTCCCTATTCTCCCTAGAACCACCTAACTGCTCCCCAGTACTCTCCTAAGATCTGCCCTCAAGCTTGATTCGACTTCACCGTCAGTACGAACTTCTATTCCCCTCTCTCTAACGTCACAGCACTTACAATCAATATTTAGCAGTATTTAAATCTAACTTCCTTACATCACTCCTATCTGGTAACCAGCACAGTATATGATTCTCTATATATGATAAATCTACCTTACATCCTACCTATCTGGGAACCAGCACAGTATATGGTATCTATATATCGATATATGATAAATCTAGCCTTACATCTACCTATCTGGAACCAGCACAGTATATGATATCTATATCTCTATATATGATAAATCTACCTCTACATCCTACCTATCCGGTAACCAGCACAGTATATGATATCTATATCTCTAATATGATAAACTACCCTACACTACCTATCGGTAACCAGCCACAGATATGATATCTATATCTCTATGTATGATAAATCTACCCTTACATCCTACCTATCCGGTAACAGCACAGTATAGGTATCTATATATCTATATATGATACATCTAGCCTTACATCCTACTATTGGTAACCAGCACAGTATATGTATCTATATCTCTATATATGATAAATCTACACCTTACATCCTACCTATCCGGTGAACCAGCACAGTATATGATATCTATATATCATATATGATAAATTAGCCTTACATCCTACTATCTGGTAACCAGCACAGTATATGGATATCTAATCTCTATATATGATAAATCTACCCTACATCCTACCTATCCGGTAACCAGCACAGTATATGGTATCTATATCTATATATGATAAATCTACCTTACATCCTACTATCCAGTAACAGCACAGTTAGAAACCTTTATACCCCACCATAATGTCTGTCTAAACAGTACATAGTAACATTGTATTGGAGGTGTTATAAAAGACATGCGCCATCTAGTCCAACCTTTATACCCTACCCATAATGTCTGTATAAACAGTTACATAGTATTGGCGGTGTATAAAGAATACGTCCATCTAGTCCAACCTTTATACCCTACCCATAATGTCTGTATAACAGTACATAGTAACATATAGTATTGGAGGTTATATAAAGACATACGTCCATCAGTCCAACTTATACCCTACCCATAATGTCTGTATAACAGTTAAATAGTAACATAGTATTGAGGTTGTAAAAGACATAAGTCCATCTAGTCCAACCTTTATACCCTACCCATAATGTCTGTTAAACAGTTACATAGTAACCTAGTATTGGAGGTTGTATAAAGACATACATCCATCTAGTCCAAACTTTTACCCTACCCATAATGTCTGTATAACAGTTACATAGTAACATAGTATTGGAGGTTGTATAAAGACATAGGTCCATCTAGTCCAAACTTTATAATACCCATAATGTCTGTATAACAGTTACATAGTAACATAGTATTGGAGGTTATATAAAGACATACGTCCATCTAGTCCAACCTTTTTACCCTACCCATAATGTCTGTATAACAGTTACATAGTAACATAGTATTGGAGGTTGTATAAAGACATAAGTCCATCTAGTCCAACCTTATACCCTACCCCTAATGTCTGTATAACGTTACATAGTAACATAGTATTGGAGGTTGTATAAAGACATAAGTCCATCTAGTCAACCTTTAAACCCTACCCATAATGTCTGTATAACAGTTACCGTAACATAGTATTGGAGGTTGTATAAAGACATACATCCATCTAGCCACCTTTAACCCTACCCATAATGTCTGTAAACAGTTACATAGTAACATAGTATTGGAGGTTGTATAAAGACATACGTCCATCTAGTCCAACCTTATACCCTCATAATTTGTATAACAGTTACATAGTAACATAGTATTGGAGTATAAAGACATACACCCATCTGTCAACCTTATCCCCACCCATAATGTCTGTATAACAGTTACATAGTAACATAGTATTGGAGGTTGTATAAAGACATACATCCATCTAGTCCAACCTTTATACCCTACCATAATGTCTGTATAACAGTTACATAGTAACATAGTATTGGAGGTTGTATAAAGACATACGTCCATCTAGTCCAAACTTATACCCTACCCATAATGTCTGTGTAACAGTTACATAGTAACATAGTATGGAGGTTGTAAAAGACATCCGTCCATCTAGTCCAACCTTTATACCCTACCCAATGTCTGGATAACAGTTACATAGTAACATAGTATTGGAGGTTGTATAAAGACACGTCCATCTAGTCCAACCTATTACCCTACCCATAATGTCTGTATAACTGTTACATAGTAAACATAGTATTGGAGGTTGTATAAAGACATACGTCCATCTAGTCCAACCTTTAACCCTACCCATAATGTCTGTATAACTGACATAGTAACATAGTATTGAGATTGTATGAAGAAATACATCCACTAGTCCAACCTTTATACCCTACCCATAATGTCTGTATAACAGTTACATAGATAACATAGTATTGGAGGTTGTGTAAAGACATCTCCATCTAGTCCAACCTTTATACCCTACCCATAATGTCTGTAAACAGTTACATAGTAACATAGTATTGGAAGTGTGAAAGACATACGTCCATCTAGTCCAACCTTTATACCCTACCCATAATGTCTGTATAACAGTTACATTAGTACATAGTATTGGAGGTGTGTAAGACCTACGTCCATCTAGTCCAACTTTATACCCTACCCATAATGTCTGTATCAACAGTTACATAGTAACATAGTATTGGAGGTTGTATAAGACATACGTCCATCAGTCACAACCTTTATACCCACCATAATGTCTGTATAACAGTTACATAGTAACATAGTATTGGGGTTGTATAAAGACATACGTCCATCTAGTCCAACCTTTATACCCTACCCATAATGTCTGTAAAACAGTTACATAGTAACACAGTATTGGAGGTTGTATAAAGACTACGTCATCTAGTCCAACCTTTATCCCTACCCATAATGTCTGTATAACAGTTACATAGTAACATAGTATTGGAGGTTGTATAAAGACATACGTCCATCTAGTCCAACCTTTATACTACCCATAATGTCTGTATAACAGTTACATAGTAACATAGGATTGGAGGTTGTATAAAGACATACGTCCATCTAGTCCAACCTTTATACCCTACCCATAATGTCTGTATAACAGTTAAATAGTAACATAGTATTGGAGGTTGTATAAAGACTACGTCCATCTTTCCAACCTTTATCATACCCACATAATGTCTGTATAACAGTTACATAGTAACATAGTATTGGAGGTTGTATAAAGACATACGTCCATCTAGTCCAACCTTTATACCCTACCCATAATGTCTGTATAACAGTTACATAGTAACATAGTATTGGAGGTTGTATAAAGACATGTCCATCTAGTACACCTTTATACCCTACCCATAGTCTGTATAACAGTTACATAGTAACATAGTATTGGAGGTGGTATAAAGACATACGTCCATCTAGTCCAACCTTTATACCCTACCCATATGTCTGTATAACAGTTACATAGTAACATAGTATTGGAGGTTGTATAAAGACATACGTCCATTAGTCCAACTTTATACCCTACCCATAATGTCTGTAAACAGTACATAGTAACATAGTATTGGAGGTTGTAAAAGACATACGTCCATCTAGTCAACCTTTATACCCTACCCATAAGTCTGTATAACTGCTACATAGTAACATAGTAGGGATTGTATGAAAGAATACTCCATCTAGTCCAACCTTTATACCCTACCCATAATGTCTGTATAACAACAGTTACATAGAAACATAGTAGGAGGGGTGTGTAAAGACATACGTCCATCTAGTCCAACCTTTATTACCCTACCCATAATGTCTGTATAACAGTTACATAGTAACATAATTGGAAGTTGTATAAGACATACGTCCATCTAGTCCAACCTTTATACATACCCATATGTCGTATAACAGTGACATAGAAAATGTATTGGAGGTTGTGTAAAAGACCTACGTCATCTAGTCCAACCTTTATCCCTACCCATAATGTCTGTCTAACAGTTACATAGTAACATAGTATTGGAGGTTGTATAAAAGACATACGTCCATCTAGTCCAACCTTTATACCTACACCATAATGTCTGTTAAACAGTTACATAGTAACATAGTATTGGGGGTTGTATAAAGACATACGCATCTAGTCCAACCTTTATACCCTACCATAATGTTGTTTAACATTACATAGTAACACAGTATTGGAGGTTGTATAAAGACATACGTCCATCTAGTCCAACCTTTATACCCTACCCCTAATGTTGTCTAACAGTTACATAGTAACATAGTATTGGAGGTTGTATAAAGACATACGTCCATCTAGTCCAACCTTTATACCCTACCCCTAATGTCTGTATAACAGTTCAAAGTAACTAGTATTGGAGGTTGTATAAAGACAACGTCATCTAGTCCAACCTTTATACCCTACCCATAATGTCGTCTAACAGTGTACATAGTAAAATAGTATTGGAGGTTGTATAAAAGACATAGTACATCTAGTCCAACCTTTATACCCTACCCATAATGTCTGTCTAACAGTTACATAGTAACATAGTATGGAGGTTGATAAAAGACATACGTCCATCTAGTCCAACCTTTATACCCTACCCATAATGTCTGTTAACAGTTACATAGTAACATAGTATTGGAGGGTATATAAGACATACGTCATTAGTAAACCTTATACCCTACCCATAATGTCTGTATAACCGTTACATAGTAACCTAGTATTGGAAGGTGAATAAAGAAATACGTCCATCTAGTCCAACCTTTATACCTACCCATAATGTCTGTCTAACAGTTACATAGTAACATAGATATGGAGTTTATAAAGACAAAGTCCATCTAGTCAACCTTATACCCTACCCATAATGTCTATAAAACAGTTACATAGAGAACATAGTATTGGAGGTTATATAAAGACATACGTCCATCTAGTACAACCTTTATACCCTACCCATATGCTTATAAACAGTTACATAGTAACATAGTATTGGAGGTTGTATAAAGAATACGTCCATCTAGTCCAACCTTTATACCCTACCCATAATGTCTGTCTAACAGTTACATAGAACATAGTATTGGAGGTTGTATAAAAGAAATACGTACATCTAGTCCCACCTTATACCATACCCATAATGTCTATAACAGTTACAAGTAACAGTATTGGAGGTTATATAAAGACATACGTCCATCTAGTCCAACCTTTATACCCTACCCATAATGTCTGTTAACAGTTACACAGTAACATAGTATGGAGGTTGTATAAAGACAAACGTCCATCTATCCAACCTTTATACCCTACCCATAATGTCTGTATAACAGTTACATAGTAACATAGTATTGAGGTTTTATAAAGAAATACGTCCATCTAGTCCAACCTTTATACCCTACCCATAATGTCTGTAAACAGTTACAATAGTAACATAGTATTGGAGGTTTTATAAAGACTACGTCCATCTAGCGTCCAACCTTTATACCCTACCCATAATGTCGTATAACAGTTACATAGTAACATAGTATGGAGGTTTTATAAAGACATACGTCCATCTAGTCAAACCTTTTATACCTACCATAATGTCTGTATAAACAGTACATAGTAACATAGTATTGGAGGTTGTATAAAGACATACGTCCATCTAGTCCAACCTTTATACCCTACCCATAATGTCTTCTAACAGTTACATGTAACATAGTATTGGGGGTTGTATAAAGACAACGTCCATCTAGTCCAACCTTTATACCCTACCCATAATGTCTGTATAACAGTACATAGTAACATAGTATTGGAGGTTGTATAAAGACATACGTCCATCTAGTCCAACCTTTATACCCTACCCATAATGTCTGTCTAAACAGTTACATGTAACATAGTATTGGAGGTTGTATAAAGACATACGTACATCTAGTCCAACCTTTATACCCTACCCATAATGTTGTATACAGTTACATAGATAACATAGTATTGGAGGTTGATAAAGACATACGTCCATCTAGTCCAACCTTTAACCCTACCATAATGTCTGTCTAACAGTTACATGAGAACATAGTATTGGAGGTTGGATAAAGACATACGTCATCTAGTCCAACCTATATACCTACCCATAATGTCTGTATAAAAGTTACATAGTAACATAGTATTGGAGGGTGTATAAAGACATAACGTCCATCTAGTCCAACCTTTATACCCTACCCATAATGTCTGTATAACAGTTACATAGTAACATAGTATTGGAGGGATGTATAAGACATAGTCCATCTAGTCCAACCTTTATACCCCACCCATAATTGTTTATAACAGTTACATAGTAACATAGTATTGGAGGTTGTATAAAGACATACGTCCATCTAGTCCAACCTTTATACCCTACCCATATATGTCTGTATAACAGTACAATAGTAACTAGTATTGGAGATTGTATAAAGACATACGTCCATCTAGTCCAACCTTTATACCCTACCCATAATGTCTGTCTAACAGTTACATAGTAACATGTATGGAGGTTGTATAAAGACATACGTCCATCTTAGTCCAACCTTTATACCCTACCCATAATGTCTGGTAACAGTTACATAGTAACATAATAGGGAGGTTTGATAAAGACATACTCCATCTAGTCCAACCTTTATACCCACCCATAATTTCTGTATAACAGTTACAAAGTAAAATAGTATTGGAGGTTGTATATAGACATACGTCCATCTAGTCCAACCTTTATACCCACCCATAATGTCTGTATAACAGTTACATAGTAACATAGTATTGGAGGTTATATAAAGACATACGTCCATCTAGTCCAACCTTTATACCCTACCCATAATGTCTGTATAACAGTTACATAGTAACACTAGGATTGGAGGGTGTAATAAGACAACGTCCACTAATCCAACCTTTATACCCTACCCATAATGTCTGTATAACAGTTACATAGTAACATAGTATTGGAGGTTGTATAAAGACATACGTCCATCTAGTCCAACCTTTATACCCTACCCATAATGTCTGTATAAGTTACATAGTAACATAGTATTGGAGGTTGTATAAAGACATACGTCCATCTAGTCCAACCTTTATACACTACCCATAATGTCTGTATAACAGTTAAATAGTAACATAGTATGGAGGTTGTATAAAGACATACGTCCATCTAGTCCAACCTTATACCCTACCCATAATGTCTGTATAACAGTTACATAGTAACATAGTATGGAGGTTATATAAAGACATACGTCCATCTAGACCAACCTATACCCTACCCATAATGTCTGTATAACAGTACACAGTAACATAGTATTGGAGGTTGTATAAAGACATACGTCCATCTAGTCCAACCTTTATACCCTACCCATAATGTCTGTTAAACAGTTACATAGTAACATAGTATGGAGGTTGTATAAAGACATACGTCCATCTAGTCAACCTTTATACCCTACCCATAATGTCTGTATAACAGTTACATAGTAACATGGTTATTGAGGTTGATAAAGACATACGTCATCTAGTCCAACCTTATACCCTACCCATAATGTCTGTATAACAGTTAATAGTAACATAGTATTGGAGGTTGTATAAAGACATACATCCATCTAGTCCAACCTTATACCCTACCCAAATGTCTGTTATAACAGTGACATAGTAACATAGTATTGGAGGTTGTATAAAGACATACGTCCATATAGTCCAACCTTATACCCTACCCATAAGTCTGTATAACAGTTACATAGAACATAGTATTGGAGGTTGTATAAAGACATACGTCCATCTAGTCCAACCTTATACCCTACCATAATGTCTGTATAACAGTTACATAGTAACATAGTATTGGAGGTTGTAAAAGACATACGTCCATCTAGTCCAACCTTTATACCCTACCCATAATGTCTGTATAACAGTTACATAGTAACATAGTATTGGAGGTTGTATAAAGACATACGTCCATCTATCCAACACCTTTATACCCCCTACCATAATGTCTGTATAACAGTTACATAATAACATAGTATTGGAGGTTGTATAAAGACATACGTCCATCTAGTCCAACCTTTATACCCTACCCATAATGTCTGTATAACAGTTACATAGTAACATAGTATGGAGGCTGTTAAAAGACATACATCCATCTAGTCCAACCTATACCCTACCCATAATGTCTGTATAACAGTTACATAGAACATAGTATTGGAGGGTTGTATAAAGACATCGTCCATCTAGTCCAACCTTATACCCTACCATAATGTCTGTATAACAGTACATAGTAACATAGTACTGGAGGTTGTAAAAGACATACATCCATCTAGTCCAACCTTTATACCCTACCCATAATGTCGTATAACAGTTACATAGTAACATAGTATTGGAGGTTGTTAAAGACAAACGTCCATCTAGTCCAACATTATACCCTACCCATAATGTGCTGTATAACAGTTACATAGTAACATAGTATTGGAGGTTGTATAAAGACATATCCATCTAGTCCAACTTATTACCCTACCCATAATGTCTGATAACAAGTTACATAGTAACAAGTACTGGAGGTTGTATAAGACATACATCCATCTAGTCCAACCTTATACCCTACCAATAAGTCTGTATAACAGTTACATAGTAACATAGTACTGGAGGTTGTATAAGACATACATCCATATAGTCCAACCTTATACCCCACCCATAATGTCGTCTAACAGTTACATAATAACATAGAATGTTGGAAAATGCGGTCCGAACCCTTTAAGTATGTTCTGTTTTTGGATATTCAGGTTTTTCCAGAGATCCGTAAATCCTAAAATGAAACAAAACTACCAGTTACCATCTCTACTTTAATCAGTGTTCCACAGGGTCTACGGTGACAACCCTATCAGTCAAACACTGGTCGTTGCACCCTCTCTCTGCCCTTACTACAGGTGATGAAACCCGGAATGTTGTGGGGGGGCCATCTCATCATTCTAGAGTAGGTGGTACAAACACTGACAAGTAGATTAGTGAAACAGTGGAAATGAAGGTGGAATTCATTACAATGGGTGCACAGGAAAGTAGACATACACCGTAAGGTATAAAATAGCACGTGTGAGGATGATACGATACGTTGTACATGGAATGCCCCATCGCGATATTTGGAACTATATAATATTACAGGGGGTGCTATAATAGACATTCAAGGGGCAAATGGTTTTCCGATCAGTGGAAACTATGTAAATCCGATTTGAAGAACTGAAAGTAATTCCACCTTGTGTGGAGTCGACGGATAATTTCCAGCCTTGCCCGACTTTCAGAAATACAGAAAAATGTCTGTGATATCCGATCAATTAGATGGAATTTGCGGAATTGATGGGAATATCGGTGCCTTAAGAGAATGACGTCCGACATTAGTTTATTGCACATCAGTTTTTTTCCAGTGAATTACATTTCTACATCTGGTGGGAGCTGCCATATTTATTCTTCCAAAACAATTACAGCTCCCAGCATCCTTCTGTTGCAGAGTGCTTGTTAGGGCATGCTGGGAGTTGTAGTTAAACTGCGAATTGCCTGTTCCTGGTTTAGGAAAATAGTTTCATTCATTTGTCCTGTGGGATTTCCTGGCATTTACATGCAGTAACTGTTTGCGGTGATTGAGCACAATTCCAGGTCCATATATGGATATTTTTAATAAACTTAAAAATGAATAAAAACCACATTGGTAAAGGGAAATGATGTCAATATGATGTAATTTGCTGAGTGTGTACTGTTATTGGCTGTTCCTGCAGTTAACTGGTTATATATAGTCTAATGTAATTATAATGATCCAGTTGTTGGTTTGTTTTACGCAATTACGAATATTACATGTCACCTGCTCATCAAGTGTTTTAAGGTGACCATACACTAGGAGTTTTATAAAATCTGACATACAATCCGACATTTTATTGATTGCCCAAAAATTGTACATTTTCCCGATCTTATTATGCGACATTAGATTGTAATATTGATCGTTATTATGTATGGCCACCTTTGCTCTCTCAACCAAATCATGCAATTCATGTACCTTCTATTGGGTCTACAGCAAAAATCAAGGGTATGGCAGGTTCCTGTGTGGATGACAGGTTCCTATAGCATGAGACCAGTTCTCATGTGTATGGACAGTATTTGCATGAATGGCTAGTTCTATGCGTATGGCTATGTGTATGGCAGTTCTCATGTGTATGGCCATATTTTGCCTGTGGGTTGTTTTCTGTATGGCAATTTCCCAATGCATGGGGTTCTAATATATATGGCCGTTCATTGTGGCATGACCAGTTATCATGTGTATGGCCATTTTTTGCCTGTGTGGTTGATTCTGTATGGCAGGTTCCCACATGCATGGGGGTTCTAATATATGGCCGTTCATTGTGTGCATGGCCAGTTATCATGTGTATGGCCATTTTTTGCCTGTGTGGTTGGTTTCTGATATGCAGTTCCCACATGCATGGGGGTTCTCATATATATGGCCGTTCATTGTGTGCATGACCAGTTATCATGTTTATGGCCATTTTTTGCCTGTGTGGTTGATTCTGTATGGCAGGTTCCCACATGCATGGGAGTTCTAATATATATGGCCGTTCATTGTGTGCATAGCCAGTTATCATGTGTATGGCCATTTTTTGCCGTGTGGTTGTTTCTGTATGGCAGGTTCCCACATGCATGGGGGTTCTCATATATATGGGGAACTGCCATACGAAGAAAACAACCAAACGGCAAAAAATGGCCATACACATGAATGGCTATGCACACAATGAACGGCCATATATATAGAACTCCCATGCATGTGGGAACCTGCCATACAGAATCAACCACACAGGCAAAAAATGGCCATAAACATGATAACTGGTCATGCACACAATGAACGGCCATATATATGAGAACCCCCATGCATGTGGGAACCTGCCATACAGAATCAACCACACAGGCAAAAAATGGCCATACACATGATAACTGGTCATGCACACAATGAACGGCCATATATATTAGAACCCCCATGCATGTGGGAACCTGCCATACAGAAACAACCACACAGGCAAAAAATGGCCATACACATGATAACTGGCCATGCACACAATGAACGGCCGTATATATTAGAACTCCCATGCATGTGGGAACCTGCCATACAGAATCAACCACACAGGCAAAAAATGGCCATACACATGATAACTGGTCATGCACACAATGAACGGCCATATATATTAGAACCCCCATGCATGTGGGAAATTGCCATACAGAAACAACCACACAGGCAAAAAATGGCCATACACATGAGAACTGGCCATACACATAAGCCATACGCATAGAAACTAGCCATTCATGCAAATACTGTCCATACACATGAGAACTGGCTATGCATATAGGAACCTGTCATACACACAGGAACCTGCCATACCTTGAGATTTTTGCTGTAGACTCCAATAGAAGTGTACATGAATTGCATGATTGGTTGAGAGAGCAAAGGTGGCCATACATAATAACGATCAATATTACAATCTAATGTCGCATAATAAGATCGGGAAAATGTACAATTTTTGGGCCAATCAATAGAAATGTCGGATTGTATGTCAGATTGTATATAAAATCGGCTCCTAGTGTATGGTCACCTTAAAACACTTGATGAGCAGGGACATGTAATATTCGTAATTGCGTAAAACAAACCAACACTGGATCATTATATACATTAGACTATATATAACCAGTTAAACTGCAGGAACAGCCAATAACAGTCACACGTCAGCAAATTACATCAATATGACATCATTTCCCTTTACAATGTGGTTTTATTCATTTTTAAGTTATAAAAATATCCATATATGGACCGGAATTGTGCTCAATCACCGCAAACAGTTTACTGCATGTAATGCCAGGAAATCCACAGGACAAATGAATGAAACTATTTTCCTAAACCAGGAACAGGCAATTCGCAGTTTAACTACAACTCCCAGCATGCCCTAACAAGCACTCTGCAACAGAAGGATGCTGGGAGCTGTAATTGTTGTTGGAAGAATAAATATGGCAGCTCCCGACCAGATGTAGAAATGTAGATTCACTGGAAAAAACATGGATGTGCAATAAACTAATGTCAGGACGTCATCTCTTAAGGCACCGATATTCCCATCAATTCCGCAAATTCCATCTAATTGATCGGAATATCACAGACATTTTTCTGTATTTCTGAAAGTCGGGCAAGGCTGGAAATTATCCTCGACTCCACACAAGGTGGGAATTACATTCAGTCTTCAATCGGATTTAGATAGTTTCCACTGATCGGAAAACCATTGCCCCTTGAATGTCTATTATAGCACCCCCTGTATATTATATAGTTCCAAATATACAGCGATGGGGCATTCATGTACAAGTATCGTATATTCCACACAGTGCTATTTTTATACCTTACGGTGTATGTCTACTTTCCTGTGCACCCATTGTAATGAATTCCACCTTCATTTCCACTGTTTCACTAATCACTTGTCAGTGTTTGTACCACCTACTCTAGAATGATGGATGGCCCCCCACAACATTCCGGGTTTCATCACCTGTAGTAGGGCAGAGAGAGGGTGCAACGTACCAGTGTTTGACTGATAGGGCTGTCACCGTGAGACCCTGTGGAACACTGATTAGAAGTAGAGATGGTAACTGGTAAGTTTGTTTCATTTTAGGAGTTTACGGATCTCTGGAAAAACCTGAATATCCAAAACAGAACATACTTTAAAGGGTTCGGACCGCCATTTTCCAACATTCTATGTATTATGTAACTGTTAGACAGACATTATGGGTGGGGTATATAAAGGTTGGACTAGATGGATGTATGTCTTTATACAACCTCCATACTATGTTATATGTAACTGTTATACAGACATTATTGGTAGGGTGGTATAAGGTTGGACTAGATGGATGTATGTCTTTATACAACCTCCATACTATGTTACTATGTAACTGTTATACAGAAATTATGGGTAGGGATAATAAAGGTTGGACTAGATGGATGTATGTCTTTATACAACCTCCAATACTATGTTACTATGTAACTGTTATACAGACATTATGGGTAGGGTATAATGTTGGACTAGATGGACGTATTTGCTTTATAACAACCTCCATAACTATGTTACTATGTAACTGTTATACAGACATTATGGGTAGGTATAAAGGTTGGACTAGATGGCTGTATGTCTTTATACAACCTCCAGTACTATGTTACTATGTAACTGTTATACAGAACATTATGGGTAGGGTATAAAGGTTGGACTAGATGGACGATGTTTATACAACCTCCAATACTATGTTACTATGTAACTGTTATACAGACATTATGGGTAGGGTATAAAGTGTGGACTAGATGGATGTATGTCTTATACAGCCTCCAATACTATGTTACTATGTAACTGTTATACAGACATTATGGGTAGGGTATTAAAGGTGGACTAGATGGACGTATGTCTTATACAACCTCCAAACTATGTTATTATGTAACTGTTATACAGACATTATGGTAGGGTATAAAGGTTGGACTAGATGACGTATGTCTTTATACAACCCCAATACTATGTTACTATGTAACTGTTATACAGACATTATGGGTAGGGTATAAAGGTTGGACTAGATGGACGTATGTCTTTATACAACCTCCAATACTATGTTACTATGTAACTGTTATACAGACATTATGGGTAGGGTATAAAGGTTGGACTAGATGGACGTATGTCTATACAACCTCCAATACTATGTTACTATGTAACTGTTATACAGACATTGGGTAGGGTTAAGGTGTGGACTAGATGGACGTATGTCTTTATACAACCTCCAATACTATGTTACTATGTAACTGTTATACAGACATTATGGGTAGGGTATAAAGGTTGGACTAGATGGATGTATGTCTTTACAACCTCCAATACTATGTACTATGTAACTGTATACAGACATTATGGGTAGGGTATAAAGGTTGGACTAGAGGACGTATGTCTTTTCAACCTCAATAACCATGTTACTATGTAACTGTTATACAGACATTATGGGTAGGGTATAAAGGTTGGACTAGATGGACGTATGTCTTATACAACCTCCAATACTATGTACTATGTAACTGTTATACAGACATTATGGGTAGGGTATAAAGGTTGGACTAGATGGAGTATGTCTTTATACAACCTCAATACTATGTAAGTGTAACTGTTATACAGACATTATGGGTAGGGTATAAAGGTTGGTCTAGATGGACGTATGTCTTTATATAACCTCCAATACTATGTTACTATGTAACTGTTATACAGACATTATGGGTAGGGTATAAAGGTTGGACTAGATGGACGTATGTCTTTATACAACCTCCAATACTATGTTACTATGTAACTGTTATACAGACATTATGGGTAGGGTATAAAGGTTGGACAGATGGACGTATGTCTTTAACAACCTCCAATACTATGTTACTATGTAACTGTTATACAGACATTATGGGTAGGGTATAAAGGTGTGGACTAGATGGACGTATGTCTTTATACAACCTCCAATACTATGTAATTTAAACTGTTATACAGACATTATGGGTAGGGTATAAGGTTGGATTAGATGGACGTATGTCTTTATACAACCTCCAATACTATGTTACTATGTAACTGTTATACAGACATTATGGGTAGGGTATAAAGGTTGGACTAGATGGACGTATGTCTTTATATAACCTCCCAATACTAGTTTACTATGTAACTGTTATACAGACATTATGGGTGGGGTATAAAGGTTGGACTAGATGGACGTATGTCTATATACAACCTCCAATACTATGTTACTATGTAACTGTTATACAGACATTATGGGTGGGTATAAAGGTTGGACTAGATGGACGTATGTCTTTATACAACCTCCAATTATGTTACTATGTAACTGTATACAGACATTATGGGTAGGGTTATAAAGGTTGGACTAGATGGACGTATGTCTTTATACAACCTCCAATACTATGTTACTATGTAACTGTTTAGACAGAATTATGGGTAGGGTATAAAGGTGGACTAGATGGACGTATGTCTTTATACAATCTCCAATACTATGTTACTATGTAACTGTTATACAGACATTATGGGTAGGGTATAAAGGTTGGACTAGATGGACGTATGTCTTTATACAACCCCAATACTATGTTACTATGTAACTGTTATACAGACATTATGGGAGGGTATAAAGGTTGGACTAGATGGACGTATGTCTTTATACATCCTCCAATACTATGTTACTATGTAACTGTTACAGACATTATGGGTAGGGTATAAAGGTTGGACTAGATGGACGTATGTCTTATATACAACCTCCAATACTATGTTACTATGTAACTGTTATACAGACATTATGGGTAGGGTATATAGGTTGGACTAGATGTACGTATGTCTTTATACAACCTCCAATATATGTTACTAGTTAACTGTTAGACAGACATTATGGTAGGGTATAAAGGTTGGACTAGATGGACGTATGTCTTATACAACCTCCAATACTGTTACTATGTAACTGTATACAGACATTATGGGTAGGGTATAAAGGTTGGACTAGATGTACGTATGTCTTTATAACCTCCAATACTATGTTACTATGTAACTGTTAGACAGACATTATGGTGGGGTATAAAGGTTGGACTAGATGGACGTATGTCTTTATACAACCTCCAATACTATGTTACATGTAACGTGTTATACAGACTTATGGGTAGGGTATAAGGTGTGGACTAGATGGACGTATGTCTTTATACAACCTCCAACTATGTTACTATGTAACTGTTAGACAGACATTATGGGTAGGGTATAAAGGTTGGACTAGATGGACGTATGTCTTTATACAACCTCCAATACTATGTTACTATGTAACTGTTATACAGACATTTAGGGTAGGGTATAAGGTTTGACTAGATGGACGTATGTCTTTTATAAAACCTCCAATACTATGTTACTATGTAACTGTTATACAGACATTATGGGTTAGGGTATAAAGGTTGGATAGATGGACGTATGTCTTTATAAAACCTCCAATACTATGTTACTATGTAACTGTTATACAGACATTATGGGTAGGGTATAAAGGTGGACTAGATGGACGTATGTCTTATAAAACCCCAATACTATGTTACTATGTAACTGTTATACAGACATTATGGGTAGGGTATAAAGGTTGGACTAGATGGACGTTTGTCTTTATACAACCTCCAATACTATGTACTGTGTAACTGTTACACAGAACATTATGGGTAGGGTATAAAGGTTGGACTAGATGGACGTATGTCTTTATATAACCTCCAATACTATGTTACTGTGTAACTGTTATACGACATTATGGGAGGGTTGGTATAAGGTTGGACTAGATGTACGTATGTCTTTATACAACCTCAATACTATGTTACTATGTAACTGTTAGACAGACATTATGGGTAGGGTATAAAGGTTGGAACAGATGGACGTATTTCTTTATTCCCTCCAATACTAGTTACATGTAACTGTTATATAGACATGGGTAGGGTATAAGGTTGTACTAGATGGACGTATGTCTTTATATAACCTCCAATACTATGTTACTATGTAACTGTTATAGACATTATGGGTAGGGTATAAAGGTTTTTACTAGATGGACGTATGTCTTATATAACCTCCAATACTATGTTACTATGTAACTGTTACAGACATTATGGGTAGGTATAAAGGTTGGACTAGTGGAGTATTTCTTTATTCACCTTCCAATACTATGTTACTATGTAACGGTTTACAGACATTATGGGTAGGGTATAAAGGTTGACTAGATGGACGTATGTCTTTATATAACCTCAATACTATGTTACTATGTAATGTTATACAGACATTATGGGTAGGGTATAAAGGTGGACTAGATGGACGTATGTCTTTATACAACCTCCATACTATGTTACTATGTAACTGTTAGCAGACATTATGGGTAGGGTATAAAGGTTGGACTAGATTTACGTATGTCTTTATACAACCTCAATACTATGTTACTATGTAACTGTTAGAACAGACATTATGGGTAGGTATAAAGGTTGGACTAGATGGACGTATGTCTTTATACAACCTCCAATACTAGTTACTTTGTAACTGTTATACAGACATTATGGGTAGGGTATAAAGGTTGGACTAGATGGACGTATGTCTTTATACAACCTCCAATACTATGTTACTATGTAACTGTAGACAGACATTATGGTAGGTGGTATAAAGGTTGGACTAGATGGACGTTTGTCTTTATACAACCTCCAATACTGTGTTACTATGTAAGTTATACAGACATTATGGGTAGGGTATAAAGGTTGGACTAGATGGACGTATGTCTTATACAACCCCCAATACATGTTACTAGTAACTGTATACAGACATTATGGGTAGGTTAGTATAAAGGTTGGACTAGATGGACGTAGTCTTTATACAACCTCCAATACTAGTTACTATGTAACTGTTAGACAGACATTATGGGTAGGGTATAAAGGTTGGACTAGATGGACGTAGGCTTTTACACACCTCAATACTGTTATATTTAACTGTTATACAGCATATGGGTAGGTATAAAGGTTGGACTAGATGGACGTATGTCTTTATACAACTTCCAATACTATGTTACTATGTAACTGTTATACAGACATATGGGTAGGGTATAAAGGTTGGACTAGATGGACGATATGTCTTTACAACCAATACTATGTTACTATGTAACTGTTATACAGACATTAGGGTAGGGTGGGTATAAAGGTTGGACTAGATGGAGTATTTCTTCATACAATCTCCAATACTATGTTACTATGTAGCAGTATACAGACATTATGGGTAGGGTATAAAGGTGGACTAGATGGACGTATGTCTTTATACAACCTCCATACTATGTTACTATACTGTTATACAGACAGTATGGGTAGGGTATAAAGGTTGGACTAGATGGACGTATGTCTTTATACAACCTCCAATACTATGTTACTATGTAACTGTTATACAGACATTATGGGTAGGGTATAAAGGTTGGACTAGATGGACGTATGTCTTTATACACCTCCAATACTATGTATATGTAACTGTTATACAGACATTATGGGTAGGGTATAAGGTTGGACTAGATGGACGAATGTCTTTATACAACCTCCAATACTATGTTACTATGTTAACTGTTATACAGACATTATGGGTAGGGTATAAAGGTTGGACTAGATGGACGTATGTCTTTATACAACCTCCAATACTATGTTACTATGTAACTGTTATACAGACATTATGGGTAGGTTATAAAGGTTGGAATAGATGGACGTATGTCTTTATACAACCTCCAATACTATGTTACTATGTAACTGTTATACAGACATTATGGGTAGGGTATAAAGGTTGGACTAGATGGACGTAGTCTTTATAACAACCTCCAATACTTGTTACTATGTAACTGTTATACAGACATTATGGGTAGGGTTAAAGGTTGGACTAGATGGACGTATGTCTTTATAACAACCTCCAATACTGTTACTAGTAACTGTTATACAGACATTATGGGTAGGGATAAAGGTTGGATAGATGGACGTATGTCTTTATACAACCTCCAATCTGTGTTACTATGTAACTGTATACAGACATTATGGGTAGGGTATAAAGGTTGGACTAGATGGACGTATGTCTTTATACAACCCCAATACTATTTACTATGTAACTGTTATACAGACATTATGGTAGGGTATAAAGGTTGGACTAGATGGACGTATGTCTTTATACAACCTCCAATACTATGTTACTATGTAACTGTTAGACAGACATTAGGTGGTAGGGTATAAAGGTTGGACTAGATGGACGTAGGTCTTTACACAACCTCCAATACTATGTTACTATGTAACTGTTATAAAGACATTATGGGTAGGGTATAAAGGTTGGACTAGTGGACGTATGTCTTTATACAACTTCCAATACTATGTTACTATGAACTGTTATACAAGACATTATGGTAGGGTATAAAGGTTGGACTAGATGGACGTATGTCTTTAACAACCTCCAATACTATGTTACTATGTAACTGTATACAGACATTATGGGTAGGGTATAAAGGTTGGACTAGAGCTTGTATTTATTCCATACAATCTCAATACTATGTTACTATGTACAGTTATACAGACATTATGGGTAGGGTATAAGGTTGGACTAGATGGACGTATGTCTTTATACAACCTCAATACTATGTTATATGTAACTGTTATACAGACATTATGGGTTAGGGTATAAAGGTTGGACTAGATGGACGTAGTCTTATACACCTCCAATACTATGTTACTATGTAACTGTTATACAGACATTATGGGTAGGGTATAAAGGTTGGACTAGATGGACGGATGTCTTTATACAACCTCCAATACTATGTACTATGAACTGTTACACAGACATTATGGGTAGGGTTAAAGTGTTGGACTAGATGGACGATGTCTTTATACAACCTCCAATACTATGTTACTATGTAACTGTTATACAGAAATTATGGGTAGGGTATAAAGGTTGGACTAGATGGATGTATGTCTTTATACAACCTCCAATACTATGTTATATGTTAACTGTTATACAGACATTATGGGTTAGGGTATAAAGGTTGGACTAGATGGGGTTATGTCCTTATACAACCTCCAATACATGTTACTATGTAACTGTTATACAGACATTTACAGGAATTGGCACTATCGACTTTCAAAGAGTTCTGTAGCAGCTAACTTTGGAGACGACCATCACTTTGGGAAGAAATTCCTCATTTTTAAGATGTGGAACAGGCAGATCCATCCAACCCCCACCAAGTCATTAAATAATACATTTAAAGGGGGATTATCCCTGTGGGTTTCCATCATTTAAGGAAAAAAATCCTGGCTCCATAAACCTCTTGGAGACTGTAAACATGTATAAAAAAGAATGAATTCCCTGAAGCAGCTGGGTTGTAGAACGGACACAGGTTCCCACACTGGGAGTCTCTACGCTGGCACCACAACTGACGTTTTGTAGCTCATCTTTCTGCTGAACAATGTCAGCATCGCTCACTAATAATGATGGCTCACCTCTGCTTCCCAGACCTCCTGCCCCATCCTGAGACACAGAAGAGGCAGAGACATGGAACACGAGAGGCTTTTCCGGTCTTAACCCCATTACCCAAACAGGAGCAAACATGGATGTTCATAGTGAGAATTCACCACTGCCTTTAAGTGTTGTCAAACATCACCTTCCCTTTATAAATGGCAATTAGAGGGCAACCTGCAAGCCATCAGATGTTGTCAAACTATAATTCTATAAATCCCATTACTGATATATAATAAGGTATAATGCACTCTGTAAATACAAATAAGGATATTATTATTAGTAACAGAGAAGGTAACGGTCTTGGTGCCTACTGGTGCCCTCCGGTGTTGGGATTCTTCAACATCGTGGTGATTCTGCAGTGTTTGTGATATTGTTGAATTTGTTTGATTATTTTAAACACTGATTATAACTTGATTGACATAGCTAAACACTGATTATAACTGATGACATAGCTAAACACTGATTATAACTGATGATAGCTAAAACACTGATTATAAATGATGACATAGCTAAACAAACCCGATTATAACTGATGACATAGCTAAACAACGATATAACTGATGATATAGCTAACAACTGATTTATACTGATGAAATACTAACAAACACTGATTATAACTGAATGACATAGCTAAACACTGATTATAACTGATGACATAGCAACACTGATATAACTGATGACTAGGTAAACACTGATTAAACTGATGACATAGGTAAACACTGATTATAACTGATGACATAACTAAACACTGATTAAACTGATGACACAGCTAAACACTGATTATAACTGATGACATAGCTACACACTGATTATAAAAACCAGCTTCCCTCCATACTGTACTGGTATGAAAACCACTATCCTCATAACTGTCTAGATATGGAAAGCATCAGCATTATATTGTGCTGTGTAGGGGACATATTCAGCACTATAATAAGCAATGGTTAGTATCTGACCGACCACGTGGTTCTGATCTAAGAATGTACATCATCTGAGTCTCCCTTCTCCCACCCAATCCCATGTCAGTCTGTCTGACCGCGTGTTCTAAGACTTTCACGTTTCCTGTTGATTGTAGGATTTCCGTAACGACCTATCGGATTTTATCAGTATCTGAGGATCATTCCGGCTTTTGGCTTCAGCAGAACTTGGAACTCAAATGTGTGCAGAGACACTGAGTGGGATAAACTTCTCAGGACAAAGTGAAATGGAATATGTTTTACTGGTAATGCCCAAGTGGCATTTAGTACCAAGGAACTTCTCCTAAGTGGATCTCAGTTCAGTACAATCTAAGGAGGCCCCACACAGATTGGCTGGTGGTCAATGGTCCAATCGTTAGCTGGATATTTCTTGGGGAGTAGAGACAGGCAAGCAGGATTATTCACAAGCCAGCTGCCAAGGGCCCCAAAAGACAGTGCTGCCACGGGCACCAATTGATTTTAATCCCGCACTGCCCAATCCATTTCAGCAGATCTGTTGATAGATCTGCTGGACAGAAAGTGACCACTGTGTCTGATCACCTTAGATCTGCCTGAACATGGTTAGTCTCTCCATCCATCTGGTTTAAGTTATTTACGAACAAAACATTTGGCCCATGGCCACCTTGTCTTGTTCTGTATTAGGAAGTTTGGCCCATAGTAGGACGATTTAAAAGACGTATAATGAAATTACTCAGTAGCAAGGAAAGGGGCATCAAGTATCTTGACAGACTAAGAGCAACGAGACTGGTGAAATCACCAAGAGAAGTTAATCACGCATATTGACGATTGCCACTTGGAGTTAGGAAATCATTTTCTTGGGGTGGGGGTGGATTCCTTCCTTGGATCAACAATAGCAGGAAGTGTGGATATTGCTGAGTGGGTTGGACTGGATGGACATATGTCTTATTCACCTCAATACTATCTATACTATATACTATACTAGATATAGTAGACATTACTATACTTACTATACATACTGTACTACTTAATATACTATACACTATACTACATTTCTATACTATACATTATTAAATACTATACATTACTATTATACAAATCTACATTACTATACTAACTATACACTGTACTATACATACTACACTATACATTACTATACTATTACTATACTATCATGCATTATAACATTAATATACTATTAGGGACTCAGGAGATTCAATAAAAGTTCTTATCGTTTAAATGGTGCTAATTTGCCCCAACCAATCAGATCTTATTTAATATTGAAGCTTACATCTAATTGGTTGGGGCAAAATTAGCACAATTTTAATAAGAACTTTATTGAATAACCCCGTACATACTATACCTACATTACTATACTGACATTTCTATACACTATATATATATCGATGTACTATACTGTACTTACTATACTATTCACACTATACATATACATTACTATACTATTTTATACATTACTATACTGTACTATCTATACTATACATTACTACTATATATTATACATTACTATACTGTACTATTCTATACTATACCTATACATATTACTATGATACTATACTAATACTGTACTATTCTATACATGTACGTAGACTTACTACTATACATTACACTATACTATTACTATACTATACTTCTCTATACTTACTACTACTATTACCATACATTACTATACTACTATTCTGATATAACAAACTAACTATACACGTACTATATCTGTACTTCTAACTAACACTATACATTAATATACTATGTACTATAACATACAGGACTATACTATTACTACATAGTATACTATACATTACTACTATCCCTTGCTATATACTGTACTATTCTATATTATACATTACTATACTATACACTATACATTACTATACTGTACTATTCTATACTATACACTATACATTAATATACTATGTACTATACTATACATGACTATACTATATACTATACATTAGTATACTATACATTACTATACTATACATTGCTATACTGTACTATTCTATATATACATTACTATACTATAACACTATACATTACTATACTATACTATTCTATACTATACACTATACATTAATATCCTATACTGTACATGCATACTATACTGTGACAATTCTATACTATATATTACTATACTGTACTACTGTACACCTACAGGAAGATACGAGGCAGGTCGGGACACCGGCAGAAGGTAAGTTGAACCCTGCATCGGTGGAGTTCTATTATTCACGGAGGTACGGTGAATTACCTAGCAGAGTGTTCCTTTTAGGCTGGGGTACTCAACGGGCCATTCACCACTAGTCCCATAGAGAACCGTACAATCCCCTGTGGATTTAGCACATCATACCTGTTCATCTGGACTAACGGGCAACTGATGATTGGTCTCAGCTCCATCCATCTGCCTCATCCCCTACACCAACCACACTAATATTCCCATCTGGCCATACAATCCCTCTAGCTGCTTTCCCCAATGTCACCCCCAACACCTACCAATCCAATGACAACAACACGGTGCACAGTCACCGTTTGTCATCAAGATTTGCCAGCTTCTTGCTCGGCAACCTACTGAAGCTTACTCTGATAATATTGATGGGAAATAAATTAAAGGAATGCATTTTCTATGGTAATACAAAAAAAAGAGAAACTACACAACCTAATTTCTTCCTTCCTTCCTGGCACAATACAAGTTCTACGCAATCTAGATGCACATGTTATCCTTCCAAAAAAACACAAACACACGCGGCCTGAAAGAAATTCACTTCCCCCTTGGACGCGTGTAATCACAAAACTGTAGACAAAATTCCGAAGTGTCGGGCAAGCTGCAATGTTCCAAATTGCGGTTAGATTAGACCACTTGCGCGGCCGTATCTTCGGTACTAGGCTTGTCAACTTTACTTTTCGTTTTTTTTTTTCCATTTCTCTTCGTCTATATAGAATGATGTGTGTGTTGGTGGGTGTTGTTTCTTTCCTGCCTGATAACCGTTTTGCCAATAGTTTGAACAGTCCCTCCTGTGGCCTGGGTGTCTCCTACAGAAGTCCCTATTATTTCTGCTGTCAGGATCCTGGCCGGGCATTAAGTCATGTTCAGTGTCTCCTACAGAAGTCCCTAATGTGTTTCTGCTGGTCAGGATCCTATGTTATTTTCAATAAACAATACCAGTCCAATGGAAATATTACATCATTTGTTAAAATCAACCTGAAGATGTTTCACTTTCAAAGGTTTCCTCGTTATACCTGAGCTATAGGACGGAGGAAGCCCACAAACACCTAAGATGATGTCTCACAAGGCACGATTCTCCATTCAAAGGCAACTAGGCAGCTGCCTAAGGCCCGAGTAAAGATCAGGTCCCCTCGCTTCAATCTACACATCACGCAAATACATAGAGACAAAGGGGCCCCAAATATCATCCCTGCCTGGGGGCCCCAATTTGTTCTTAATCCTCTCTGCGCGTGATAGGTCTGAGGAGCAACATGCGTGCTAAAATGCCTTCAAATACTAAACAAGTCCAGTGGGATGTTGACTTTAGATTGATATAGAATGAATTGGATGAGCTTCACAAGATACATCCCTATTTAATAAAGGTCCAAACTGCCTGTTGCTTTTGTTTAAAGCCCTAAAGGTGATTGCCATTCCTTCTTTGGACCTTCCAGCCAACAAATCTTTGTGGAACCCTGCCCCAGAATCCTGAATGGTGTCAGACATCATCACCAGGTACAGAACTTTCACAGGAAAAGATGCACAGTATCAAATGAGACTAACCATGAGTGAAACCCAATAATCGCCCCCCAACCCAAACAACACTTATTGTAGACTACAGCAGAACCTAGAGACAGCACAGTGAAGGGGCTTTGCAATAAGGAGCTCTGGGATACTTTTATTCTGGCCAACTAGAATTAAATGCAACAATTTAGTGGTCCTAATGTTGTTAATGTTTAAACACGTTTTTCCTGTAAATCTCACTAGTATATGTGACCTCACATACATGGAATTCAAGCACTACAATGCATGATGGAAACTTAGACGCCGCTGGTATGAATGAGTCATCTCATGACCATATTAGTCAGATTTGCCAAACGCATTACAAGTGCAATTAATGGCTGGTAGCCCCAGGTGCCTTGTTTGTCGGTGGTAAAATTAAACGTGTGTACAAGCCTTTAATGTTCAGCTGTAAGGAGCCTTGTTTGACCTCTCTATGGATGTTTCTTATCTACCACAGAGAGGGACTCCTATAGGGCTATTTTTATCATCACCCAAACAAGCATCTGCCAGATTGGAATGGTAAAAACAACCGTGCTTTTAATAAAAAAATTAAACAGTTTTGGCTACATTGTATTTCTTTTTATGAGATCTTTAATATCCCACCAAATATCCATACCAAGTCAAAGAGTCACAAAGATACTGATATTTTCCTCTATAGACATGGATTGCGAAGATCTACATGGCGTTAAAAGAAAAAAATCTGGTCAATTGTCAGTTACCTGATATATTAGCACATACTAATCAGATATAAAGGATAATTTGTCCCCATTCAATGCCCATGGCTGTCATCTACTGACATCACCACCAATGATTAACTGCTGCTTCACATGTGCTGCCTTCTCTGCACATGCTCAAGCTTAAAAAAAGCTCATTGAGCAGTGGAGGAGGCAACCTAACCTCTGCCAGAAAGGGAGAGAATACGGTGGCATACTCAATATTAAATATCTGGTAATAATACATGTCATAAAGTGATTAAAGAGCAGTTAGTGTTAGGGGCAAATAAATGACAAGTGACGAATTTAATTGGGGGCATTCCCTTTAAATACATTCCCTTTAAGGAGGCCTAAATCTAAGTGTAGGGCACAGAATGGAGCCTTGGTGTGGACCCACATTTTTTCCCGAAAATGTTTTTTAAATATCTATTATATCTGAAGAAAACAATGCAAGTTTTAGTAGTCCCGACATTCTATGTCCAGGGTTGAGTTGTAGTTGACAAAGAATCGATTGGTTGCACCAACACATGACCCCATAATGCATCACATTGCCCTATCCCTTTATACGTGGAATTCTGGGAAATGTAGTTTAAAATCAACTGTGTTGATCTCTATGTATAAACTCATATATATAAAAGTGCATGCTGGTTCCAAAGCATTGTGTGTCTAGTACAAAGATTAAAGGTTATTTTGCTTCCGTTCGGCCAATGAACAGTAATCCTTTTTCTTCTCCTCAAACAAAACGAATATCATACGACCCGCTGGCTTAGCAGTGGAATTGCTGTGTCTTCAAGGAAATATGGAAGTAACTTATAGCTGGGCCTTCCCCCACCATCTTGTTTTTGATCTGTATTAATGATCGGGGATTTGACTGACTGGCTGCCTCGTCAGGGCAGGAAGGTGCATCAAGCTTGTGATTCCCAGTGAATAGACAAAGCTGTTATAGTAGGTGAGGTCAAGCTAATGTTATAGAACATTCTAAACATTGAGTCTATATTATATGGCACTCATCCTTCTACAGTTAAGGAAAATAATGTTCCTCCTCTGGGATCATATCCAAGATTTCCTACATTACTATACCAGGTCTTGCCTTGAATTGACAATTAAACTCTTCTATAAGACTCTAGTTTGCCTCCAAGGTGTGAAACTGCTTTCTTTTTATTTGTTGACGGTATTCAGACCTCAAAGTTGCCATTCGCATACATCGGCTGCAAGATGGGGTAAGCTGATTGGTACTTCCCATCGAGTTCCGTCTAATTTTACCACTCTTGCTCCCTCTGCCTGGGAGACCATATCCAGTTCGATAATATTTGCTCAGAGTTTACTTTCCCCCATGGCCTATAAAGACAATAAACTCATCTGTTGGTCTTATTTTGTCATTGGCCTAGACTCACACATACAGTTTGGTGCAATGCGGATCATAGTGTATGTGGTTTTACCTGCATCTGAAGATGTGGCTATGGAAATGGATGAATTTTATTGGAAGCTCTAGGATGTTTTAACCTCTCCCTTCCTAGACTGTAACCCTCAACTGAAACCACTGGACTGTACAGGTAGGATACTACAAAGAGACATACCCTTATAGATACTGGGACTGACCCTGTATGGTATGGATGAAAACATTGCGTGTTGTTTTGGACATCAGCCCTTCCTTGTAGACGGTAGATGAGGGTGACAATCCATTAATAGTTGTTGATTTAACTTTTTAGGGGTTGTCATCTTTTATTATATCATTATCATTATATTCTAATTCAACAAAAAGCCAGATAAAAGGAAATAAATTCTTCACCCACAACAACTTTCTTAGTCCTCCCTCAGTTCTCTCCTTAGCATCCTGAGCCTATTATTAAACCCACCTTACCCGCACACTTTTAAAATCCAACATCTACCGCTATCTACCCCCCGCCAAGCTCCAAACATCTCTATGGTTCTTCAACTGTTTTTAACCAACCTGACCACGCATGTTCAAAATCCAACATCAACCAAGCTTATCTACCCTGCCAAGCACTTGAACATCTCTATTGCTTCCACTGTTTATTAAACCAACCTGACCACGCATGTTTCAAAATCCAAACATCAACCCGCTTTTCTACCCTGCCAAGCCACTGAACATCTCTATGGTTCCTCCACTGTTTATTAACAACCTGACCGCGCGTTTAAAATCCAAACTCAACCAAGCTTACTACACTGCCAGTCTGAACATCTCTATGGTTTCTCCACTGTTTTTAAACCACCTGACGCGTCGCATTTTTAAAATCCAAATCAACCAAGCTTATCTACACTGCCAAGCTCTGAACATCTCTATGGTTCTTCACTGTTATTAAAACCAACCTGACTGTGTATTTTTGAAATAATCTAATTATTCACTATGTAACCACCAACTCTGAACATCTCTATGGTTCTTCACTGTTTATTAACCAACTGACTGTGTACTTTGAATTCTAACATTATAAGACTATCACCCCAAGCTCCGAACATCTCTATGGTTCTTCCAACGCTCCTCCAAAACAACAGCCCAATCCAACAACAAGTTATGCTTTTATAACCCCCAAGGGCGTGTACATTTTCCTTCCCATGGTCTTGGCTGTTTCGAGAATACTGGGTCTTGGCTATGTCATGTATATTTTTTTCCCTTTCTTTTTCTCCTTCTAACCTGCGATGCGTAATGACACACATAGGTTTCCAGGGATAAATCACTTTATTGCCATCAGTTCTTGTCCTTTTATTTTGAGAAGGAAAATCTCGAAACCCCTAAATCCTGATCCGAGCAGCAATTGCCCTTCTCTCTAAATAGCGATTGTTTCCTGAAGGAATTCCTATCTCCCTGTCCTCTTGGCAGGAATTCCACCTGATGTACTGGCTTGTGACAGGATATAAACAGGTACAGTGCGCTGATACACCATAATTCTTAAGAGATAGGACCCCGTAAACTCCCAAGAGCCCAGACCAGCTTTCTCTAGTAAAATCTACGTTCCAGTAAGTACATTGTTTGTGATGGATTAGAAGTTTCGTTGTTGCAGGAAATACCTTCTGTACTTAAAGTTGTAAATCTCTGTATGATTTGATCTTCCCTAAACCTCTGTTTGTCAGCACTAGAGGAGAAATATCCATTTAATAGAGATATGACACAAGAGCAAGTTATAGGTGTTTGATGTTTAACAGCTGGGGAGTGGTATACTAATGAGAAGTAATAATAATAATAATAATAATAATAATATCCCTATCACTATAGGACATCTGGAGATCTGGAAAACACGGTGAGCGCAGTTCCCGATGATAAAGTGGGTATGGAACCCCTTCCATAAAATATAAATATATATATAGCGATATTAAATGCTCTGGAATCCCTGAGTATCCCATCAGAACAGATACCCAAATCTTACCACTAGCCCCCAGGACTTACCACTAGCCCCCAGGACTTAGAGTACAAGGGGCCTGACAGACCTGACCACCAGCTAATGGCTGGTCTTAAAATGGTGCTGAGGTAAAATCCCTTTGCCTGGAGCAATTTGCACCTCTGGATAATGAGGCCCAAGGTATCTACGCTCAGGCCAGGATACTCGGAGACCAAGCACAACTGGCGAACTGGGCACTAACCAGCTGGCAAGCCCAAGGGCAAGACAAAAAAAAGTACAGGAGGAAAAGCAAATCATAATCAGGGGTCAAACACAAAAGGTCGATCAGCAGAGCAAGGTACCAGGAATAAAGTCATAGTCAGGTGACGGACAGAGGTCGGGACTGGCAGTGAAGGGTCATAAACAAAGTCAATACAAATACAACACAGCACAATGCTAGAAGAAACCACAAGCTATAACTGGGGAATAGACACAACAAACCAATCAGGACAGCTTGAAAAACAAAGCTAAGAAGATAATAGGAAATTTGAATTTGTTTCCAAAGACGCAAACCAATAGAACTAAAAGATTGTTCCTGGTAACGAACAAACGTGCGTGCCAGACGGAATCCGCTGAGGTTAGCCAGATGAGCTGCGCACTAAAGAGGACGATGAAGGAGCAGTGCGGGAATAAAGGCCGGTGAGAACAAATGTTTCTGACAGGTATGGCCTAGAGATGTAATGTGGGTTCAATTAGAACCCAGTTTCAAATTGAATCTGAGAGTTTTGAAGTCCCAACGAAACTTTCCGAACTCCTGAATTTCACAGAACCCGAAAATCGAAAGTAGATAGTTATCGAAAATCGAAAGTAAACTATTTTCAAAAATCGAAACTCGAACATTTCGAAAATTCGAAAACGAAACTAACCCAGTTTCAAACATCTCATTAATGGCCACAACCAGAACTTTCATCTTGTAATATTTAACAGTAGGGGGGAAATTTCCCATAATACCATTACACACCTAAACGTTGTAACTTGTGACATAGCTAAGGTCAATTATAAATGATAAACAAAGCCGACAATAATTAAAGTGTGTGTTTTTATAATGTATATTATGGATAATATAAGGTACAATACTATACAGAACAATACTATACAGTACAATACAATACATACTATACATACATACTATACAGTACAATACTATACTATACATTACAATCACTATACAGTACAATACTATACAGTACAAACTATACTATAACAGTACAATACTATACAGTACATACTATACAGTACATACATACGTACAATACTATACCTATAACAGTACAATACTATACACTAAATACATACAGTACAATATACAGTACAATACTATACAGTAAAATACTATACAGTACAATACTATACAGACAATACTATACAGTACAATACTATACAGTACAATACTATACAGTACATACAATACTAATCAGTACAATACTATACAGTACAATACATGTACAAATACATACGTACAATACATACAGTACAATACTATACTTACATACGATACAGTACATACAATACTAACAGTACAATACAATACTATACAGTAACACTACAATACAGTACAATACGCTACAATAACATACTATACAGTACAAACTAATACAGTACAATACAATACACATACAATACATACAATACAATACTATACGTACAATACTATACACTACAATACTATACAGTTGTACAATACAATACTATACAGTACAATACTATACTATACATATAGAATCTACAACAGTATACAACTATACAATACTATCTATAACTACAGACACTATACAGTGAATACAACAGTATATAATATATACTATCAGTAGAATACTACACAGTATAATACTATACAATACTATACACTACTATACTCATACATACGTACATACAACTAACAGAAATACTATCAGTACAATACTATACAGTACAATACTATACTAGACAGTACAATACTATACAGTACAATCTATACGTGCAATACTATACAGTACAATACTAACCGTACAATACATAACATCATAAACATACATACTATACAGTACAATACTATAACAGTACCATACTATACATACATACTATACAATACAATACTATACAGTACAATACTATCCGTACAATACTAACATACATACTATCAGTACAATACTATACAGTACAATACTATACATACAATACTATAACAGTACAATACATACAATACTATACAGTACAATACTATACTATACGTACAATACGATACAGTACAATACAGTACACTACTATACTTACAGTACTATACTAGTACAACATACAACAATACTATACAGTACAATACTAACTACATACTATCATCAATACTATACAGTACAATACTTACAGTCAATACTATACGTACAATACTATACAGTACACATACAATCATACAGTCATAATAGACAGTACAATACTATACATACGTACAATACTATACAGTACATACTACTACAATACAGTACAATACTATACAGTCACATACTATAACTTACAGTACAAAACTATACAGTACAATACTATACATACCAGTACTAATACTATCAGTCCATACTATACAGT
This sequence comes from Hymenochirus boettgeri, assembly GCA_019447015.1. Classification (NCBI taxonomy): domain Eukaryota; kingdom Metazoa; phylum Chordata; class Amphibia; order Anura; family Pipidae; genus Hymenochirus; species Hymenochirus boettgeri. The sequence continues at coordinate 91,340,467 of CM033476.1, forward strand.
ACAATACTATAATACCAGTACAATACTATACAGTAAATACTATACCATACAATACAATACGATAATACATACAAATACTATACAATCCTATACAATACACTACTATACTATGCAGTAGAATACTACACATATATACTATACATACTATACTATACATAAACTTATACTAGAATACTACACAGTACATACTATACAATACATACAGTAAATACTTACAATACTATACTAACAGTAGAATACTACACGTAATAATACTTAGGTACAATCATACTATCAGTACATACTTATAATACTATACAATACATACCTATACGTACAACACTATACATAAATACTACAAGTAATACTAATACAATAAAAGTACAATACTATCAACTATACAATACTATACTATACGTAGAATACTACAGTATAATACTATACATCTAACTATACTATACAGTACAACACTATACAGGGTCCTAGGCTTCTCTTTTTGACCCCAACAAGTGCACATCTCTTGAAACACTTATAATGAATGGCTTTTTAACTCTCTGTACACAGGGTATCTGCACCCTGAAGTATAAATACATTACACAGTTGTGTTGATTTATCTGCTAGTCCTTTAAGTTAAGAAGTACATGGCCTAAAGGGTTTCTGACCTGTTTTGTGAATCAATCAACGGAACATGGGGTTTTACGTTGTGTGATGAACTAGGAATATTGATAAACAAAGAATACACATAAGAAAGGTATTTATTGTATTTCGTTACTGTACAGCGTGCGTCCCCAAGTGGCGCTTTATAAATAAACATATACATACTAGTATTTTCCATAAGGGTTACCCTTGACACAATACAATTTGTAAAATGATGCAAGCCATGCAATAAATTCTGCACTAATTTTTTTGCATGAAAATTAAGTCTTTTGATTGTGTCTTCAAAGCTCCGCAAAAGTTCGCAACTTACGTATACATTTCATTTCTGTAGCGAATGAACAGTATCACCATAACAAACCAACACTACGAATAAATGATCTGCTGATGGGATAATCCATGTCTGGCTTCTGTCATTCAGTGACCCTCTGTAAAACCTGGGTCTTGACTAGAATGTCCTCCTGTCATCTCTGGCTCCTGTCAACTTCTGACCCTAAGTGTAATTGAAATCTTCAAGTAGGAACCCTCTTCCACTCTGATAATCCATTCATGACAGGCCTTTTAAACTTTGACATGCTCAATACTCTCCCCTTTTGTCTTAAGTGTCCACTGATACATTGAATAGATTGTTTTGAAACGTGACCACCCCGTCACTGTCACCTCGAGGCAACTCAGTAGGTGAACATTAAACACCTGTCCATTCTAGGAAACACCTCCCTCAACATGGAGAGCAGTTTCTTAAACCAGTCAGTGTCCCATGAATGATGAGAGGAGGAGGGCGATTAAGAAGAGCCTAATTTGGAATAGTCAATGATTATATTTTTATTATTGAATATTGTTTTCCATCCATATTTAAGCTAGGTATACTGTCTCATCAAGGGACCTTCCACTGTGCAGGACCACGAAGGCATTGTTTCTTGGCTGATAAGTGACCACTAATGTCATTAAGAGCCTGTACACACGTAGATTGTCAGCAGTCGCTCATCTGTTGTTTATTAGATCATTATATAACATGTGTAGTGGACTTTAAAAGGTGCCTTAGCTCTTCCCTTCCAATGTCCTGGCCTGTAAGAACAGTTATATAAGATTGAGACTTATCTGACCATATACGTCTTAGTTTGCCAATTAGAACTATTTAAACATTGGGTAGCTTATATATGTGCTTCTGTGCCTCCCGAGTCCCCATGATGTGTTAACCAGGTCATAGACCTCCGAGTACTCATCAGTTCCATTAGAAAGGATATGTATCCCTATGGGGGCATCTCTATTTAGATCCAACTCCCAATCCAATTAGGTGCAGATAAGACAAACATCCAAAAATGGGTGCACTGTGAATCATGTGATACAGACCTGTTCTCAGGAATGATACAATCTGGTAGACCATTAGAGGTAACGTCATACAATATCTATTGCTAATGAGAAAACAAATTCTAAGGCCCATCAGACATACTTTTGAAAGTGACCCTACTCCATCTGCTCTGACTTCAATGATGACCAGCAAAATTAGCCAGGAAATGTTCCCTGAATGCACTTCCCACCGGGGATGGATACTTTCATCAAGACTTGGTTCTGGGTGGAAAACCTTTCACATGTCAGTCCCTTTCATTACCGGTAAAAGGAAGAAAATAGGCAGATTCCCCATTTCTGTCCATTATGCAGTTGGATAGACCACAGGTGGAGTGTCAGTGAATGAAGACCCTTAGTAATCAGAAGGACAGTGTATGAATGTTTAATAGCAGACCTGACCATTCCATAGTGCTATGTCCATTGGCTGATCAACTGTGAGAATGTTGTTCACTAATATAAATATGAATGAAGAACCTATTATCTTCCTTTGGTTGACTGTGTTTATCTTAAATGAAACCGTGTGTGAATGATCTTGTACTATCCAGATGTGTGCATAGGGATTGGCTGTTTGTCTCCACAGTGTTTAGCGTTAGATGTAAGAGACATTTGCTGACACAGGTGTCTTCACTGACAGAAGGAAAAATATCCTTATTGTCTGGAACCGCTGTGGACTCCTTGTGGGAATTTATACATGACTGATTAAGCTTGTCTATGAATCACACAACTTGCAGATTCCCAAATGAGGAAACATGGATGAGATAAGGGGAAACATAATGGTTTGTTCCATTCCAAAATAATAGTGTTCTTTTGTCATATGGGGCTTACTGGGCAGAGACACTGCCAATTAATTTTAGCAACTTCAGGTGGGGTATGAAAGTTCCAATGAAATGAATCTTCTGCTCTGTAGCTTTCTGGGAGAGTAGAAAGTCGCGGCCAATAAGATTATTCCATAGGGGATAATGTACCCCATACTGTAAATTATAAACTGATCACATGTCAACAAGAATTTTCCAGAACTATATTTAAAGGACCAAAGCACGCAGCATTTTAATTGATCGCGGCTTTATCAGAGGTTTGCAAATGTGATTGCCGGCATAAACCATCTGACTGAGATGGCTAATTCAATGGCCTTTGGCATCTTAACTAGATGGTAGCCTTCATTTCCATAGCAAGGAAAAGATGGTTGCCTTTTTTGTCTATTTCATCTGAGAAAGGTTCTCATTAACTGCAAAAGCCTTTTCCTACTATTCCATAGACTGTAGAGGTGATTATAAATCAGGGGGGTGTGCCTACCTGGGGGCTGGTCAGAGTATAAATGGAGAATAGTGAATGCAGAACTTAATCCTTAAGTGACATTATTAATTGGCCATACACTTTGCAGATCAAAAATACCATCAACCCCAATGACTCGGTCTAAGTTTAAAGAAAATTCCATTGGGCGTGATCAGCCTATAACATTGCTCTGTGTGTGGTCCATACGATCATTGCTTCCTAGACGAGTAGAAAGATTTTGTTTGCGGTGATGGGGGCTGTATAGTGGGGGAGGAGATGTTAGGGTCACACAAATTGCGCAATGAATCCCAATGATATAACAGTTTGTAACACATGTGATGTATTCCCATGGGTTTTTTAAAGTCATTACCGATGTCTCATTTACCTTTCATTGCAATTCTATTGACTGGATGAAAGACAGGAATATGCATGCACCGTACGGCTCGGTGTAGAGAAATGAGTTTCGGAACAAAGGGATGTAAGAGGCGAAGGGGGGCAAACTGGGGAAGTTTTCCTGATAGTTTTCCACAGCGGGACAATCCAACATTGCAAGTTACTCAGCACAGGAAACAATGCTCAAATCTTTAGAGGAAAAGGGGGGAAAAACGACCCGGAGAGAGGGAGAGAAGCTCAATCTGAGAGATGTGCAGAATATTCCAGTTTCATGCGACGCCAGTAATAAATCATGACACTAACAGGTGTTTTGCAAAGCGCTTAGTCGGGGGATTTTAAGAAAGCCGGTGGTTCACGTTTCAGGCTAGAAAGTCGCCGCAATAAAAAAAGTTTTGCTTTAGAATTTTCTAGCGCGCTGGGGGGGGGGGTGGGGGGGGGGGGTGTATATTTTTTTTGTCTTTTTTTTAAAGCCCACGGCATGTGCCATCACTGGGAACTTTACAAAAAATCTTTTTTTCGTGTTGTTTTTTTGAAACGATAAATGAAATATCCCAGCGTTAACGACCGGGGCGGGAATGCCGACTGTGAATGTGATAATAGTCAAAGGATCATACATTCGATTTAGTGAGTGCGTTCCTGTGTTCTCAACACGTGGCGCACGCTCAACTCGGCCTGTACACGCAGGTTTAAAGTGAAGCACTCGAAATCTACCGCAATACAGTCTGTGGTGTTTTTGTTGTATTGCGGCACACAGCAGGTATAAAAATAGCGGGAACATTGCTCTCGTTGTGTTTTTATTCTCCTATTAATAAAATAACTACATGCAAATCAGACCCAAAATGGTGCTCACAAAGCATCGTCTGTTGGCTTGGACAAATGCCTCAGTCTGTGGTAAACCGCTAGGCTGGCACAACTTGGTACCAGATTGCACCTTCTATGGTGCCCTCTACTAGTTTCGTCTCCGGACTGACCCTGCCCCCCTCTGCAAGTGAATCCGTTAGAGTCACTCTAGCAACACTATGGTTGGCTTTGGCCTAGTAATTGTGGCCTTCTACAAGCGTGGGCATTTTACTTGCTTAATTAGCAATAATTTCCCTCATGGGTTTGGAAAGCACAACCAATGAATAGTGGCCCACGGGAAAGTCCAGGTCCATTCCCCAATGGACTTCCAATTGACCATAACACAGCGTTCGTACGTCGCATCTATCACAATAAGACTGCAAACATGATCCCGCCGAAACGTTGCAGGAACGTCGTCGAAATGTATCAAGGCTCCATTTGACTTCCAATCGATTGGCCGTTCACCCCTGGATGGGATATCTAATAGTGTGAATGTTGGTAAGTGGGTGCCCGCTTTCACACCAGAGTTTAATACTAGTTTACATGAAAGGAATAATAAAGAAAGTGATATTTTGACCATAATAAAATGAATTATTTTCGCACCAAGAGGACATGCCTTAAGAATTGAACTTACCCTACCTAACAGCATTAGTACCGTGCAAGAGCCTCCGTCCATACTGGCCATTTCAGCATGGTCAGAGCATTGCTTAGGGACACAGCCAGACAATACAAGGGCCTTGAGCAGGATCCGGTCCATGCTGGGTCCAATTACCTGGGGCATGGAATTAGTGATATAAGGACCATCAAGGCTTTGCTCCCCTTTATCAATAAGACCTGTCATGGTCCCAGCATCCTCCTGCCTTCGCTTAATTAAGGTTTTCCCATCAGCCGTCTGGAAGAAACCTGGGACAACAAGAGACATTTTAACCTCTGGTTCTCAGCAGAGAAGGAATTCAGTGACTGGGCATGGGAGGGTAAAACTCATTTTAGCTCTGTATCTTTTCTAGAACAGAACTGTTTGCCCCCTTTATTTTCAAACACAGAGCTTCTGGGAAATTTAAAGGGATGTAACGTCATTAAGCCGATGAACACCAATTAAGCTGTTAAGTATTTCAAATACCTGTCAAGCGGCACGCCATAATACAAACCCAAGAATGCCTGAACACAATTCACTTATTAAAGCGCCCATGTCTGACGCGTTTTCGCGTCCTAACCTTCATCAAGCATGTACGTTACAACATGAAACGTCCTTCAAAAGTAATGCAAAACAATCATAACATAAAACAGTGACGTATAAATCTATGGATAAGAATAATGATACACTATAATTCAAATAGTAGACGAATGGTATATGGCCAAATAGCCCAATTGTGGAAATAAGACAAATAACGATAGAGGCATAAACTTTATATAAATTGACAAAGCAAGAACTATTAGAGGTGCCAACTTTAGCCGTGCTATTATCAGTAGCGACCAATTAGGTATGTTTTTTACCGAGCTACCACAGCTAGAATAGCATTGAGATTCCCTGAAAACTGTTATGGGGCCGAGGGCATCCCCCTTGTGACACGAACCAGCTGCTACTCCATGGCATATGCCTCTCGCGACCACACTCATCTGTATCAAGTTTCCCATGTGTTCAGTGTGTCCAGATTTTTAAAAGCGGAATGAACAAAGAAGTTAAACGTTTCGCAAGATTGGCCGAGTGTCCCCTCCAAGTATTTATAATAAAATTAAAAAAAAGTGATTTCCAGCTTTTAACATCAAGTGTCAGAGTGTCCCCGTGCCAACCTGAATTCCATCATACAATCCCTCCAAGGATGATGTATTTAACCAATCGCACTACATCTCGGTATCTCATCCGCCCAAGACGATGGATTTTCTCTGTTTCCACACACTAGCTGAGCGCCAGTGAGAGAATAACTGAGGAACCTTCATTGTGTGGGAGTCCACGTAGGAGTTAATAGTTCTAACTACAACAGTCCTCTCGTGGACCAACCACACTTTCATTGGCAATCTGATGACCCTCAATGTAGTTTTCCACTTAGGCCCAATCAAAGCCGAGATGAATATTACAACTGAACCTTTCCTGGTGCCTGCAGAACACCAACTCTTCTCTTATATAGATGAATTATTACATCTAATATTATAATATAAGGAATGTTCCTAACATATGGTTTTGGCCATACACCTGCTATTCACACGCCATGGTATTTGGTATCTGTCGGCACGCATTCAGTTGGGAACGCACCACTCAGGTTTTACATTAGTTTATAGTTTATAGATTTATTCAACCCAATAGCAATTAAAAGAAGATATCCAACTATCAAACATACAATCAGCCCGTGTAGGCTACCTAAAGGCATGTCCATGATTGATGACATAATGAGGTTTGGGGGGCCATTTTATATTTTAGCCCATACCGTAAAAAGGGGGGGGGGGGGGGGGGGGGCATGTCCATGGAGTGGACAATTTGGGTTTGGGGCCATTTTGGTTATTTTAGTCCCCATACCTTAAGGCATGTCCATTGAGTTTGATAGACAATATGGTTTTGGGGGGCCATTTTGGTATTTTAGCCCCATACCGGTTAAGGCTCCACAGAGTTGACAATTTGGGTTGGGGGGCCAGTTGTATTTTAGTAGCCCCATACCTTACGGCTGTCCATGAGTTGATGACATATGGGTTTGGGGGCCATTTTGTATTTTAGCCCCATACCTTAGGCAATGTCCATGAGTTTGACAATTGGGTTTGGGGCTTTTGCTTTTAAAGAGTGGCGAAAATTAAACAGTTATGGGTATCATCGAGTTAGCAAAAAAAATCCCTAAGGTCAGCCGAATTACTGGTCAGGCCCCCGCTCACCTCGTCAGCCGCGCCCCGCCGTCAGCCTCCTCGTCTCTTCTTGGTTGGGCTCTTGCCCCCTCATGAGTTTGACAATTTGGGGTTTGGGGGCCATTTGTATTTTAGGCCCCATACCCTTAAAGGATGTCCATAGTGCATTGGGTTTGCATGTTTTAGCCCATACTAGCGCCGATTTAAATGGGTTTTGGGGGCCATTTTGTTTTTAGGACCCCATGTAAGGCCAGAGACAGTCACAGTGATGTAATAAATACAGGGAATGGAGGATTTGCATTTGGTCCTGGTTTTCTTTTCCGTACCGTGTCATTTCTACTGATTAAACGAAGAAGACCCTTTAGGCTTAAAATCCAAGAAGTCCTTCTACCAATTATTATAACTGAGCCAACTGGCCCCTTTGATTTACCAAATTTTTGCTGATGTTCCTTAACAACACAAACACACCCTGTTTATTTAGAAGATTTGTGATGTGCTTTACATTTGAGCCCATAAACGAGTGCAGTCCTATCGGGGGATGATATTTCTTCAGCGCTCTTTTTATATCCCCAAGTTGTTCTCATTTTCCGTTCTCTGTTTCCAGTGGATTAGTCGCCCCCAATCTTTCCGCAGTGGATACCGATTCTGGCCGGTGGCGGCGGGGCCTGAAATACACACACATTGGCAGCAGTATCTGAGAAAGTCATTTCCCATTATTATGTGAAATAAAGGGATTTTCAGATGCCAGACCCACGTAAACTGAAATCTCAGATGCGTTTTCTCCAGCAATCCTGTTTTCCTTCCTCAAAGGTCATGCTGGGCAATGTATTTCGTCATGGAGCGCCACTGCCTATTTCCATTCCTCCTAGACTAATTCCCCAGTAAATAGTTTATTCCCAGCACTGCATGGATGGGGGAGGATGTTTTCCATTCCCAAATCCGAAACATTCAATCGCTTTATTCTCATAGACCAAAAGGTCTAATTCTTTGCCCTCCTATTGTTATTAGGTGACAGGTAAATATGGGGTGACAGAAAAGTGATTCTGGGAAACATAGGATCAACTTTAATAAAAAAACCAAAAGTTTGGTTTTTTAGTATGGTGAAATACGTATTCAATGTCCACGCCCAAGCTTCATCCTTTCCATACATTGGTGGTTCAACATGTTTAGTTAATCCCTAAACCCCGTAGTCAATATGGGACTACATAAAGTCCCCCATGAGATTACTTCCCACTGTTCTCTAGTTTAACCAACCGCCTCGGACATAATAGAGTCCCCCACATAATTCCAACATTACACCATGCTCACTGTACTGTCCCATATTAACCTTCCTGTCCACCCTCAATTGTCACATATGAAAGGTAAAGTACATTTAAACTGTCTCTTTTTTTTACTCTCATCCCCCCCTACTGGGTGGTTTATAGGTTATAGATGCTGCATCGGTGTATTTCGGGACCAAGTTACAATCCTAATAAACAGTAATTGATTCTTATAAATATAGTCCGTCACCAGGGAATCGTTACTAACACACCTGGGTTTACGACAGCGGATTGTAGACACTGAAACCCCAGTTTACTGAGATTCTAACTAACGAGGAGAAAATTTAGTATACAACTTTAAATTTGGCTTAAAAGGCTGCAATATGGAACGGTACTGTGTTGTGTCGGTCTGCAGTTTTTTTTAATGATTTAGTTATGGTTGCCATTGTATGTAAATGTGCTCTATTTCATGGAACAATGGTCTGGCCCCATTCGGGGTTTCCCATGTATCCTGGTGGCATATAAGGTAGGGGATAACAGATTGGACTAGATGGACGTATGTCTTATAACAACCTCTCATCTATGTAGTTAAACTGCGAATTGCCTGTTCCTGGTTTAGGAAAATAGTTTCATTCATTTGTCCTGTGGGATTTCCTGGCATTTACATGCAGTAACTGTTTGCGGTGATTGAGCACAATTCCAGGTCCATATATGGATATTTTTAATAAACTTAAAAATGAATAAAACCACATTGGTAAAGGGAAATGATGTCATATTGATGTAATTTGCTGACGTGTGACTGTTATTGGCTGTTCCTGCAGTTAACTGGTTATATATATGTCTAATGTAATTATAATGATCCAGTGTTGGTTTGTTTTACGCAATTACGAATATTACATGTCACCTGCTCATCAAGTGTTTTAAGGTGACCATACACTAGGCCGATTTTATATACAATCTGACATACAATCCGACATTTCTATTGATTGGCCCAAAAATTGTACATTTTCCCGATCTTATTATGCGACATTAGATTGTAATATTGATCGTTATTATGTATGGCCACCTTTGCTCTCTCAACCAAATCATGCAATTCATGTACACTTCTATTGGAGTCTACAGCAAAAATCTCAAGGGTATGGCAGGTTCCTGTGTGTATGACAGGTTCCTATATGCATAGCCAGTTCTCATGTGTATGGACAGTATTTGCATGAATGGCTAGTTCTTATGCGTATGGCTTATGTGTATGGCCAGTTCTCATGTGTATGGCCATTTTTTGCCTGTGTGGTTGTTTCTGTATGGCAGGTTCCCACATGCATGGGAGTTCTAATATATATGGCCGTTCATTGTGTGCATGGCCAGTTATCATGTGTATGGCCATTTTTTGCCGTGTGGTTGTTTCTGTATGGCAGGTTCCCACATGCATGGGGGTTCTAATATATATGGCCGTTCATTGTGTGCATGGCCAGTTATCATGTGTATGGCCATTTTTTGCCTGTGTGGTTGATTCTGTATGGCAGGTTCCCACATGCATGGGGGTTCTCATATATATGGCCGTTCATTGTGTGCATGGCCAGTTATCATGTGTATGGACGGTTTTAAAAATTAAAGAGTTGAATTATATTTAGGATATGCTAAATATTAAACTATAAAAACTCTTATTACATTGATTCTTTAATGTGTTTTACTAAACAAACCTCTTTCGATATTAGGAGACAGATGTAATAAAGTACAGTAGACAGAAATTCTCAAGATGACATCACAACGTTCAATCCCTTTAATATTGTTAAAGGTGAATTTCTAGCACCCGGCAATACAGGGAAAGTTCATTGTTTAAATTCAGAGGGGGAGCCATTGATGGAAAATAGAGATAGCGTCACTGTGTCGTTTTTTTTGTCTTTTCTCCACCTGTTGTTATTTTGGTCTGGCCCAATCAACCTGCTAGTCAGGCTGGAGCCAAAAAACATCTGGAAAAACTACACTGTTTATAAAACTGCCATAAAGAAACCCCCCAGAGTCCTGACCTCCCACTCAAATCTGGAAGTCATTAAAAATGGCTCTTTGCCCTGCTCCAAGCTCGGGACCTCTCAGAACATTTGGAGATGTCGTTAGAGCTGTAATGGGAACCAGTTTGTTCCTAATTGTCTGCTTTGGTTTAGAGTCTTTAGGACGGAGGGGCAAGGGAGGAGGGGAAAAAAAATCCTACAGATCGTAGAAATGTTCCTGTGTGATCCATAGACTCAATCGGAAAAGAAAACACAAATAAAAAGTGTCATTTTCATTCTAAACATTATCAGGGTTATTCAATAAAAGTTCTTATCGCTTAAAATGGTGCTAATTTTGCCCCAACCAATCAGATCTTATGTAACATTTGAAAGCTAAAATCTGATTGGTTGGGGCAAAATTATCCCCATTTTAAGCGATAAGAACTTTTATTGAATCTCCCTGATAGTGTGTCCTTTAATATTATCCATTTAGTTTAATTTGATTTCTATTCTTATGTACAATAAAGGATATTGTCTGTATTATATGCAGGATTAATATTTAATGAATTGTGATTTATATATAACGGGGGCATTGCCCCCAGAGCTGTCCCGAAATAGCGTGAACCCACTAAAGGGCCTATTTAATGATAAATTGTTAGATCACACGCGATCCGTTATCACGTGAGAGCAGTACATGTCAATATAGGTGGCCACATTGCATGGTTAGTCTATGTGTATGGCGAGTTCTATTGTGTGTGGCTGGTTCTCATATGTACGGCTGGGGGTTTTTTTTGTGCATGGCTGTTTCTCACGTGTATGACCATTTTTTCTCATGTTAATAGCTGGTTTTTTGGGTGCATGGCCAGTTATCACACGCATAGCTGTTCTCATGGCCAGTCCTCATATGTCTAGTTGGGATTGTCTAGTTGGTGATATTGGCAACTAGTTCAGACGTGTGCACATGGACACTTATATGGTTGGTGTGGGGTCCCCCCCGGCCATTAGTGCCCGTAGACATGATTGGCACTTCGACTTTCAAAGAGTTCTGTAGCAGCTGAACTTTAGGAGACGACCATCAACTTTGGGAAGAAATTCCTAATTTTTAAGATGTGGAACAGGCAGATCCATCCAACCCCCACAAGTCATTAAATAAATACATTTAAAGGGGGATTATCCCTGTGGGTTTCCATCATTTAAAGGGAAAAAAATCCTGGCTCCATAAAACCTTCTTGGAGACTGTAAATATGTATAAAAAAGAATGAATTCCCTGAAGCAGCTAGGGTGTGTAGAACGGACACATGGTTCCCACACATGGGAGTCTCTACGCTGGCACCACAACTGACGTTTTGTAGCTCATCTTTCTGCTGAAACAATGTCAGCATCGCTCACTAATAATGATGTGCTCACATCTGCTTCCCAGACCTCCTGCACCATCCTGAGCACAGAGAGAGGCAGAGACATGGAACACGAGAGGCTTTTCCGGTCTTAACCCCTTACCCAAACAGGAGCAAACATGGAATGTTCATAGTGAGAATTCCACCACTGCCTTTAAGTGTTGTCATAACATCACCTTCCCTTTATAAATGGCAATTAGAGGCAACCTGCAAGCCATCAGATGTTGTCAAACTATAATTCTATAAATCCCATTACTGATATATAATAAGGTATAATGCACTCTGTAATATACAAAATAAGGATATTATTATTAGTAACAGAGAAGGTAACAGGTCTTGGTGCCTACTGGTGCCCTCCGGTGTTAGGGATTCTTCAACATCGTGGTGATTCTGCAGTGTTTGTGATATTGTTGAATTTGGTTTGATTATTTTAAACACTGATTATAACTGATGACATAGCTAAACACTGATTATAACTGATGACATAGCTAAACACCGATTATAACTGATGACATAGCTAAACAATGATTATAACTGATGACATAGCTAAACACTGATTATAACTGATGACATAGGTAAACACTGATTATAACTGATGACATAGGTAAACACTGATTATAACTGATGACAGGTAAACACTGATTATAACTGATGACATAGGTAAACACTGATTATAACTGATGACATAGGTAAACACTGATTATAACTGATGACATAACTAAACACTGATTATAACTGATGACATAACTAAACACTGATTATAACTGATGACACAGCTAAACACTGATTATAACTGATGACATAGCTACACACTGATTATAAAAACCAGCTATCCCTCCATACTGTACTGTATGAAAACCAGCTATCCCTCCATACTGTACTGTATGAAAACCAGCTATCCCTCCATACTGTACTGTATGAAAACCAACTATCCCTCCATACTGTACTGTATGAAAACCAGCTATCCCTCCATACTGTACTAGATATGGAAAGCATCAGCCTTATATTGTGCTGTGTAGGGGACATATTCAGCACTATAATAAGCAATGGTTAGTATCTGACCAGACCACGTGGTTCTGATCTAAGCAATGTAACATCTGAGTCTCCTCTTCTCCCACCACAATCCCATGTCAGGTCTGTCTGACCCGCGTGTTCTAAGACTTTCACGTTTCCTGTTGATTGTAGGATTTCCGTAAACGACCTATCGGATTTTATCAGTATCTGAGGATCATTCCGGCTTTTGGCTTCAGCAGAACTTGGAACTCAAATGTGTGCAGAGACACTGAGTGGGATAAACTTCTCAGGACAAAGTGAAATGGAATAATGTTTTACTGGTAATGCCCAAGTGGCATTTAGTACCAAGGGAGAACTTCTCCTAAGCTGGATCTGCAGTTCAGTACAATCTAAAGGAGGCCCCACACAGATTGGCTGGTGGTCAATGGTCCAATCGTTAGACTGGATATTTCTTGGGGAGTAGAGACCGATGCAGAGCAGGATTATTCACAAGCCAGCTGCCAAGGGCCCCAAAAGACAGTGCTGCCACGGGCACCAATTGATTTTAATCCACGCACTGCCCAATCCATTTCAGCAGATCTGTTGATAGATCTGCTGGACAGAAAGTTGACCACTGTGTCTGATCACCTTTAGATCTGCCTGAAGTCAATGGTTCAGTCTCTCCATTCATCTGGTTTAAGTTATTTAAACGAACAAAACATTTGGCCCATTGGCCACCTTATGTCTTGTTCTGTATTAGGAACGTTTGGCCCATAGTAGGACGATTTAAGACGTATAATGAAAATTACTCAGTAGCAAGGAAAGGGCATCAAGTATCTTGACAGACTAAGAGCAACGAGACCTGGTGAAATTCACAAAGAAGAGTTAATCACGGCATATTGACGATTGCCACTTGGAGTTAGGAAATCATTTTCTTGGGGTGGGGGTGGATTCCTTCCTCTGGATCAACAATTAGGCAGGAAGTGTGGATATTGCTGAGTGGGTTGGACTGGATGGACATATGTCTTTATTCAACCTCAAATACTATACTATACTACTATACTATACTAGATATAGATAGACATTACTATACTTACTATACTATACTGTACTACACATTAATATACTATACAATACTATACAATACATTTCTATACTATACATTATTATACTATACATTACTATACTATACAATACATTACTATACTAAACTATACACTGTACTATACATTACTACACTATACATTACTATACTATTACTATACTATACTATGCATTACTATACATTAATATACTATTAGGGACTCAGGGAGATTCAATAAAAGTTCTTATCGTTTAAAATGGTGCTAATTTTGCCCCAACCAATCAGATCTTATTTAATATTTGAAAGCTTACATCTAATTGGTTGGGGCAAAATTAGCACAATTTTAAATAAGAACTTTTATTGAATAACCCCGTACATACTATACTATACATTACTATACTGTACAATTCTATACACTATATATTAATATACTATGTACTATACTGTACATTACTATACTATTCTACACTATACATTACTATACATTACTATACTATATATTATACATTACTATACTGTACTATTCTATACTATACATTACTATACTATATATTATACATTACTATACTGTACTATTCTATACTATACACTATACATTAATATACTATGTACTATACTATACTGTACTATTCTATACATTACTATACTATATACTATACATTACTATACATTACTATACTATACTATTCTATATTATACATTACTATACACTATACATTACTATACTGTACTATTCTATATTATACATTACTATACTATACACTATACTCTACTGGTAACTATTTATACATGTACTATACTATACATACTATACTTACTATCATTACTATACTATACTATTCTATAGATACTATTACTATACTACTATACATACTATACTGTAACTATTCTATTATACATACATATATAACTATATACATTACTATACTGTACTATTCTATACATACACTATACATTAATATACATTACTATACTATTACATACTATACTATATCTATACTTAGTACATTACTTACTAACT
Organism: Hymenochirus boettgeri; assembly: GCA_019447015.1. Lineage (NCBI taxonomy): Eukaryota > Metazoa > Chordata > Amphibia > Anura > Pipidae > Hymenochirus > Hymenochirus boettgeri. The sequence continues at coordinate 91,355,517 of CM033476.1, forward strand.
ATACATTGCTATACTGTACTATTCTATATTATACATTACTATACTATACACTATACATTACTATACTATACTATTCTATACTATACACTATACATTAATATACTATGTACTATACCATGCATTACTATACTGTACAATTCTATACTATATATTACTATACTGTACTACTGTACACCTACAGGGAAGATACGAGGCAGGTCGGGACACCGGCAGAAGGTAAGTTGAACCCTGCATCGGTGGAGTTCTATTATTCACCGGGAGGTGGGAATAACCTAGCAGATAGTGTTCCTTTTAGGCTGGGTACTCACGGGCCATTCACCACTAGTCCCATAGAGAACCGTACAATCCCCTGTGATTTAGCATCATACCTGTTCATCTGGACTAACGGGCAACTGAGATTGGTCTCAGCTGCCATATCCCCTACACCAACACCACACAATATTCCCAGCTGGCCAATACACCGTAATATTGCTCCTTCCCCCAGAAATATTGTATGGAACCCAGCCTAACTGCCCTCCACTAACACAAACCAACTAATCAGTGATAATTCATTTTGATTGGAGGAAAATAAATTTAAAGGAAATTGCATGTTTCTATGTAATTACAAAATAAAAGAGAAACTACACAACCTTTTCAGATTTCATTCCTTCCTTTCCTGGCACAATACAAGTTCTTACAGCAATCCTATAGAATAGCACATTGTTATCCTTCCAAATAAAACACACAAACAACACGGCCTGAAAGAAATTCACTTCCCCCTTTGACGCTTGTAATCACCAAACTGTAGACAAAATTCCGAAGTGTCTGGCAAGCTGCAAATGTTCCAAATTGCGTTAGATTAGACCACTTGGCGCGGCCGTATCTCTCGGCGTACTAGGCTGTCAACTTTACTTTTCGTTTTTTTTCCATTTCTCTTCGTCTATATAGAATGATGTGTGTGTGTTGGTGGGTGTTGTTTCTTCCTGCCTGATACCGTTTTGCCAATAGTTTGAACAGTCTCCTTTGTGGCCTGGGTGTCTCCTACAGAAGTCCCTAATGTAGTTCTGCTGGTCAGGATCCTGGCCTGGCATTAAGTCATGTTCAGGTGTCTCCTACAGAAGTCCCTAATGTAGTTCTGCTGGTCAGGATCCTAATGTTATTTTCAATAAACATACCAGTCCAATGGAAATATTACATCATTTGTTAAAATCACCTGAAGATGTTTCATTTCAAAAGGTTTCCTCGTTATACCTGAGCTATAGGACGGAGGAAGCCACAAACACCTAAAGATGATGTTCATCACAAGGCACGATTCTCCATTAAGGCAACCTAGGCAGCTGCCTAAGGCCCAGTAAAGATCAGGTCCCCTCGCTTCACATCTACAGCAAATACAATAGAAGAACAAAGGGGCCCCAAATATCATCCCTGCCTGGGGGCCCCAATTTGTTCTTAATCCATCTCTGGCGTGATAGGTCTGAGGAGCAACATTGCGTGCTAAAATGCCTTCAAATACTAAACAAGTCGAGTGGGATGTTGACTTTAGATTTGATATAGAATGAATTGGATGAGCTTCACAAGATAATTCCCTATTTAATAAAGGTCCAAACTGCCTGTTGCTTTTGTTTAAAAGCCCTAAAGGTTGATGCCATTCCTTCTTGGACCTTCCAGCCAACTAAATCTTTGTGGAACCTGCCCCAGAATCCTGAATGGTGTCAGACTCATCACCAGGTACAGAACTTTACAGGAAAAGATGCAACAGTATCAAATGAGACTAAACCATGAGTGAAACCCAATAAATCGCCCCCCAACCCAAACAACACTTATTGTAGCTACAGCAGAACCTAGAGACAGGCACAGTGACAAGGGGCTTTGCAATAAGGAGCTCTGGGATACTTTTATATCTGGCCAACTAGAATTAAATGCAACAATTTAGTGGTCCTTTAATGTTGTTAATGTTTTAAACACGTTTTCCTGTAAATCTCACTAGTATATGTGACTCAGCATAACATGGAATTAAAGCACTACAATGCATGATGGAAACTTAGACGCCGCTGGTATGAATGAGGTCCATATACATGACCAATATTAGTCAGATTTGCCAAACGCATATACAAGTGCAATTAATGGCTGGTAGTCGCCCATGTGCCTTGTTTGTCGGTGGTAAAATTAAACGTGTGTACAAGCCTTTAATGTTCAGCTGTAAGGAGCCTTGTTTGACCTCTGCTATGGATGTTCTTATCTAACACAGAGAGGGATCTCACTATGAGGTCTATTTGGTAATCACCCAAACAAGCATCTGCCAGATTGGAATAGTAAAACACCGGCTCTTTAATAAAAAAAATTAAACAGTTTTGGCTACAGTTGTATTTCTTTTTATGAGATCTTTAATATCCCAGCCAAATATCCAATAACCAAGTCAAAAGTCACGTAGATACTGATATTTCTCCTCTATAGACATGGATTGCGAAGATTTCACATGGGCGTTAAAAGAAAAAATCTGGTCACTTGTCAGTTACCTGATAAATATTCAGCACATTACTAATCAGATATTAAAGGATAATTATTGTCCCCATTCATGGCCCCAGTTGGCTGTCACTACTGACATCACCACCAATGATTAACTGCTGCTTCACATGCTGCCTTCTCTGCACATGCTCAAGCTTAAAAAAAAGCTCATTGAGCAGTGGAGGAGGCAACCTCTGCCAGAAAGGGAGAGAACTTACGGTAGGCAATACTCAATATTAAATATCTGGTAAGAAATACATGTCATAAAGTCATATAAAGAGCAGTTAGTGTTAGGGGCAAATAAATGACAAGTGACGAATTTTAATGGTGGGCATTCCCTTTAAATACATTCCCTTTAAGGAGGCCTAAATCTAAAGTGTAGGGCACAGAATGGAGCCTTGTTTGGACCCACTTTTTTCCAGAGAAATGTTTTTTAAATATCTAATTAATCTGAAGAAAACAATGCAAGTTTTAGTAAGTTCCGACATTCTAATGTTCCAGGGGTTGAGTTGTAGTTGACAAAGAATGTCGATTGGTTGCACCAACAAATGACCCCATAATGCATCACAATTGCCCTATAGCCTTTAATACGTGGAATTCTGGGAAATGTAGTTTAAAATCAACTGCTGTTGATCTCTATGTATAAACTCAATATATATAAAAAGTGCATGCTGGTTCCAAAGCATTGGTGTGTCTAGTACAAAGATGAAAGGTTATTTTGTCTCCGTTCGCCATATGAACAGTATCCTTTTTCTTCCCTCAAACAAACGAATATCATACAGATCCCGCTGGCTTTAGCAGTGGAATTGCTGTGTCTTCAAGGAAATATGGAAGTAACTTAATAGCCTGGGCCTTCCCCCCACCATCTTGTTTTTGATCTTGTATTAAATGATCGGGGATGTGACTGACTGGCTGCCTCGTCAGGGCAGGAATGTGCATCAAGCTTGTGATTCCCAGTGAATAGACAAAGGCTGTTATATGTAGTGTGAGGTCAAGCTAATGTTAATAGAAACATTCTAAACATTGAGTCTATTATTATATGGCACTCATCCTTCTACAGTTAAGGAAAATAAAATGTTCCTCCTCTGGGATCAATCCAAGATTTCCTACATTACTATACCAGGTCTTGCCTTGAATTGACAATTAAACTCTTACTATAAGACTCTAGTTGCCTCCAAGGTGTGAGAAACTGCTTTCTTTTTATTTGTTGACGGTATTCAGACCTAAAGTTGGCCATTCGCACTACACGGCTGCAAGATGGTGTAGCTGATTGGTACTTCCCAATCGAGTTCCGATCTAATTTTACCTCTTGCTCCCTCTGCCTGGGAGACCATATCCAGTTCGATAATATTTGCTCAGAGTTTACTTTCCCCCAGTGTCCTATAAAGAAAATAAACTCATTCTGTTGGTCTTATTTTGTCATTAGCCTAGATACACAATACAGTTATGGTGCAATGCGGATCATAGTGTATGTGGTTTTACCTGCATTCTGAAGATGGTGGCTATGGAAATGGATGAATTGTATTTGGAAGCTCCCCTTCCTAGACTGTAACCTCAACTGCAAACCACTGGACTGTACAGGTAGGATACTACAAAGAGACATCCCATTATAGATACTGGGACTGACCCTGTATTGGTAATTGGATGAAAACATTGCGTGTTGTTTTGGGACCATCAGCCCTTCCTTGTAGACAGTAGATGATGGTGAACAATCCATTAATAGTTGTTGATTTAGCTTTTAGGGTTGTCATCTTTATTATATCATTATCATTATATTCTAAATTCAACAAAAAGGCAGATAAAAAGGAAAATAAATTCTCACCCAACAACAACTTTCTTAGTCTCCCTCAGTTCTCTACTTAGCATCCTGAGCCTATTATTAAACCAACCTCACCGCGCACTTTTAAAAATCCAACATCTACCAAGCCTATCTACCCCCCGCCAAGCCCCAAACATCTCTATGGTTCTTCACTGTTTATTAAACCAACCTGACCACGCATGTTCAAAATCCAACATCAACCAAGCTTATCTACCCTGCCAAGCCCTGAACATCTCTATGGTTCTTCACTGTTTATTAAACCAACCTGACCGCGCATGTTCAAAATCCAACATCAACCAAGCTTATCTACCCTGCCAAGCACTGAACATCTCTATGGTTCTTCACTGTTTATTAAACCACATGGACTGTGTATTTTGAATAATCTAACATTAATTAAGACTATGTAACCCACAAGCTCTGAACATCTCTATGGTTCTTCACTGTTTATTAAACCAACCTGACTGTGTATCTTTGAATATCTAACATTAATTAAGACTATCTACCCACAAAGCTCCGAACATCTCTATGGTTCTTCCAACTCATCCTCCAAAACAACAGCCCAATCCAACAACAAGTTATAGCTTTATAACCCCCAAGGGCTGTACATTTTATCCTTATCCATGGTGCTTGGCTGTTTCGGAATAACTGGGTCTTGGCTATGTCATGTATATTTTTTCCCATTTCTTTTTCTCCACCTGCGATGCAGTAAGCCACACATAGGTTTCCAGGGAATAAATCACTTTATTGCCATCAGTTCTGTCTTTTATTTTGAGAAGGAAATCTCGAAACCCCTATACATCCTGATCCGAGCAGGCAATGCCCTTCTCTCTAAATAGCGATTGTTTCCTGAAGGAATTCCATACCCTGTTCCTCTTGGCAGGAATTCCTACTGATGTACTGGCTTGTGACAGGATATAAACAGGATACAGTGCGCTGATTACACCATAAGTCTTAAAGAGATAGGACCCCGTAAACCCCAAAGAGCCCAGACCAGCTTTCCTCTAGTAAAATCTACAGTTCCAGTACAGTACATTGTTTGTGAGGGATTAGAGAGTTTCGTTGTTGCAGGAAATACCTTCTGTACTAAAGTTGTAAATCTCTGTATGATTTGATCTTCCCTAAACATCTGTTGTCAGCACTAGAGGAGGAAATATCCATTTAATAGAGAGATTGAACAACAGAGCAAGTTATAGGTGTTTGATGTTTAACAGCTGGGGAGTGGTATACTAATGAGATAATAATAATAATAATAATAATAATATCCCTATCACTATAGGACATCTGGAGATCGGAAAACACGGTGAGCGCAGTTCCGATGTATAAAGTGGGTAATGGAACCCCCTGCCATAAAATATAAATTATATATAGCGATATTAAACGCTCTGGAATCCCTGAGTATCCCATCAGAACAGATACCCAAATCTTACCACTAGCCCCCAGGACTTACCACTAGCCCCCAGGACTTAGAGTACAAGGGGCCTGACAGACCTGACCACCAGCTAATGGCTGGTCTTAAAATGGTGCTGAGGTAAAATCCCTTTTGCCTGGAGCAATTTGCACCTCTGGATAAATGAGGCCCAAGGTATCTACGCTCAGGCCAGGGATACTCGAGAAGACCAAGCACAACTGGCGAACTGGGCACTAACCAGCTGGCAAGCCCAAGGGCAGACAAAAAAAGTACAGGAGGAAAGCAAATCATAATCAGGGGCAAACACAAAAGGTCGATCAGCAGAGCAAGGTACCAGGAATAAAAGTCATAGTCAGGTGACGGACAGAGGTCGGGATGGCAGTGAAGGGTCATAAACAAGTCAATACAAATACAACACAGCACATGCTAGAGAGAACCACAAGCTATAACTGGGGAATAGACAACAAACCAATCAGGACAGCTGAAAAACAAAGCTAAGAAGATAATAGGAAGATTTGAATTTGTTACCAAAAAGAACCAAACCAATAGAAAACTGAAAAGATTGTTCCTGGTAACGAACAAACGTGCGTGCCAGACGGAATCCGCTGAGGTTAGCCAGATGAGCTGCGCACTAAAGAGGACGATGAAGGAGCAGTGCGGGAATAAAGGCCGGTGAGAACAAATGTTCTGACAGGTATGGCCTAGAGATGTAATGTGGGTTCAATTAGAACCCAGTTTCAAATCGAATCTGAGAGTTTTGAAGTCCCAACGAAACTTTCCGAACTCCTGAATTTCACAGAACCCGAAAATCGAAAGTAGATAATTATCGAAAATCGAAAGTAAACTATTTTCAAAAATCGAAACTCGAACATTTCGAAAATTCGAAAACGAAACTCAACAGTTTCGAACATCTCTAGTATGGCCACACCAGAACTTTTCATCTTGTAATATTTACAGTAGGGGTGAAATTTCCCATAATACCAATTACACACCTAAACGTTGTAACTTGTGACATAGCTAAGGGTCAATTATAAATGATAAACAAAGCCGGACATATAATTCAAGTGGTGATTTTATAATGTATAGTTATGGAATAATATAAGGTACAATACTATACAGAACAATACAATATAGTACAATACAATAACAGTAATACATACATAATATACAGTACAATACTATAATATACATGACAATACTATACAGTACACTACTATACAGTACAATACATACTATACAAGTTAACAATACTATACAGTACAATACTATTACAGTACAATACTAACAGTACAATACATACTAATACATACAGTTACAATACTATACCGGTACAATACAATACTACATACAGTACAATACTATACAGTACAATATACTATACAGTACAATATATCACTATCAGTCAATACATAGTACTATACAGTAAAACATACTAACAGTACAATACAATATACTATACCAGTACATACTACAGTTACAAATATATACAAATTACTATACGTACAATACAGTACAATACTAATACAGTACAAATACAGTACAGTACATACTATACTAGTACAATACATACAACAATAAAATATTACAGTACAATACAATACATACTGTACACTACAATACAGTAACAATACAGTAAAATACAATAATACTACAGTACAATACTATACAGTACAACTACAAGTACATACAGTACAAATACGTCAATACAATACTATACAGTACAATACTATACAGTACCAATAATATACAGTACAATACAATACTATACAGTACAATACTATACTATACAGTAGAAATACTTACACAGTATCAATACTATTTATTTTTTACAATTACTATACTATACAGTACAACACTATAAGTAGTAATACTACCAGAAATACAATACTATACATCAGTACAATACTACAAAGTATAATACTATACAATATACTATACATATTAACCTATACTATACTATACAGTACAATACATACTATTACAGTACAATACTATACAGAACAATACTATACAGTACAATACAATACAGTACTATACAGTACAATACTATACAGTACAATACTATACTATACAGTACAATACTATACAGTACAATACTATACAGTACAATACAATACTATAGCAGTACAATACTATACTATACAGTACAATACTATACAGTACAATACTATATAGTACAATACAATACTATACAGTACAATACTATACTATACAGTAGAATACTACACAGTGTAATACTATACAATACTATACTATACAGTACAACACTATACAGTAGAATACTACACAGTATAATACTATACAATACTATACAGTACAATACTATACTATACAGTAGAATACTACACAGTATAATACTATACAGTACAATACTATACAGTACAATACTATACAGTACAATACTATACAGTACAATACTATACAGTACAATACTATACAGTACAATACTGTACAGTACAATACTATAGCAGTACAATACTATACAGTACAATACTATACAGTACAATACTATACTATACAGTACAATACTATACAGTACAATACTATACAGTACAATACAATACTATACAGTACAATACTATACTATACAGTAGAATACTACACAGTATAATACTATACAATACTACACCGTATAATACTATACAATACTATACTATACAGTACAACACTATACAGTAGAATACTACACAGTATAATACTATACAATACTATACAGTACAATACTATACAATACTATACAATACTATACTATACAGTAGAATACTACACAGTATAATACTATACAATACTATACTATACTATACAGTACAACACTATACAAGGGTCTAGGCTTCTCTTTTTGACCCCAAGCAAAGTGCACATGCATCTTGAAACACTTATAATGAATGGCTTTTAACTCTCTGTACACCAGGGTATCTGCACCCAAGTGAGTATAAATACATTACACAGTTGTGTTGATTATCTGCTAGTCCTTTAAGTTAAGTAAAATGGCCTAAAGGGTTTCTGACCTGTTTGTGAATCAATCACGGAACATGGGGTTTTACGATTGTGTGAATGGAACTAGGAATTAGTGATAAACAAAGAATGACACATAGAAAGGTATTTATTGTATTTCGTTACTGTACAGCGCTGCGTCCCCAAGTGGCGCTTTATAAATAAACATATACATACATAGTATTTCCATAAGGGTTACCCTTGACACAATACAATTTGTAAAAATGATGCAAGCCATGCAATAAATTCTGCACTATTTTTTTGCATGAAAAATTAAAGTCTTTTGATTGTGTCTTCAAAGCTCCGCAAAAGTTCGCAACTTACGTATACATTTCATTTCTGTAGCGAATGAACAGTATCACCAGTAACAAACCAACACTACGAATAAATGATCTGCTGATGGGATATCCATGTCTGGCTTCTGTCATTCAGTGACCCTCTGTAAAACCTGGGTATTGACTAGAATGTCCTCCTGTCCATCTCTGGCTCCTGTCAACTTCTGACCCTTAAGTGTATTGAAATCTTCAAGTAGGAACCCTCTTCCACTCTGATAATCCATATCAGGGCCTTTTAAACTTTGACATGCTCAATACTCTCCCCTTTTTGTCTTTAAGTGTCCACTGATACATTGAATAGATTGTTTTGAAACGTGACCCCGTCACTGTTCACCTCGAGGCAACATCAGTAGGTGGAACATTAAACACCTGTCCATTCTAAGGAAACACCTCCCTCAACATGGAGAGCATGTTTCTTAAAACCAGTCAGTGTCCCATGAATGATGGAGAGGAGGAGGGCGATTAAGAAAGAGCCTAATTTGGAATAGTCAATGATTATATTTTTATTTATTGATATATTGTTTTCCATCCATATTTAAGCTAGGTATACATGTCTCAATCAAGGGACCTTCCACTGTGCAGGACCACGAAGGCATTGTTTCTTGGCATTGATAAGTGACCACTAAATGTCAGTAAGAGCCTGTACACACGTTAGATTGTCAGCAGTCGCTCATCTGTTGTTATTAGATCATTATATAACATGTGTATGGACTTTAAAGGTGCCTTAGCTCTTCCCTTCCAATGTTCCTGGCCTGTAAGAACAGTTATATAAGAGGAATTATCTGACCATATACGTCTTAGTTGGCCAATTAGGAACATTATGTAAACATTGGGTAGCTTATATATGTGCTCTGTGACTCCAGAGTCCCCATGATGTGTTATACAGGTCAGAGACCTCCGAGTACCATCAGTCCATTAGAAAGGATAATGTATCCCTATGGGGGCATCTCTATTTAGATCCAACTCCCAATCCAATTAGGTGGCAGATAAGACAAACATCCAATAAATGGGTGCACTGTGAATCATGTGATTACAGACCTGTTCTCAGGAATGATACAATCTGTAGACCATTAGAGGTAACGTAATACAATATACTATTGGCTAATGAGAAAACAAATTCCTAAAGGCCCAGTCAGACATACTTGTGAAAGTGACCCTACTCCATCTGCTCTGACTTCAATGATGACCAGCAGAATTAGCCAGGAAATGTTCCCTGAATGCACTTCCACCGGGGATGGATACTTTCATCAAGACTTTGTTCTGGGTGGAAACCTTTCACTGTCAGTCCTTTCATTACCGGTAAGGAAGGAAGAAAATAGGCAGATTCCCCATTTCTGTCCATTATGCAGTTGGATAGACCAAGGTGGAGTGTCAGTGTATGAAGACCCTTAGTATCAGAAGGACAGTGTATGAATGTTAATAGCAGACCTGACCATTCCCATAGTGCTATGTCCATTGGCTGATCAACTGTGAGAATGTTGTTCACTAATATAAAATATGAATGAAAGAACCTATTATCTTCCTTTGGTTGACTGTGTATTATCTATGAATGAACCGTGTGTGAATGATCTTGTACTATCCAGATGTGTGCATAGGGATTGGCTGTTTGTCTCGCACAGTGTGTAGCGTTAGGTGTAAGAGACAGTTGCTGACACAGGTGTCTTCACTGACAGAAGGAAAAAATATCCTTATTGTCTGGAACAGCTGTGGACTCCTTGTGGGAATTTAATAACATGAGGCTGATGAGCTGTGTCTATGAATCACACAACTTGCAGATTCCCAGAATGAGGAAGAAATGGATGAGATAAGGGGAAACATAATGGTTTGTTCCATTCCAAAATAATAGTGTTCTTTTGTCATATGGGGCTTACTGGGCCAGAGACACCTGCAATTAATATTTAGCAACTTCAAGGGTGGGAGTATGAAAGTTCCAATGAAATGAATCTTCTGCTCTGTAGCTTTCTGGGAGAGTAGAAAGTCGGCCAATAAGATTAGTCATAGGGGATAATGTACCCCATACTGTAAATTATAAACTGATCACATGTCAACAAGAATTTTCCAGAACTATATTTAAAGGAACAAAGCACGCAGCATTTTAAATTGATCGCAGGCTTTATCAGAGGTTTGCAAATGTGAGTTTGCCGGCATAAACCATCTGACTGAGATGGCTAATTCAATGGCACTTTGGCATCTTAACTAGATGGTAGCCTTCATTTCCATAGCAAGGAAAAGATGGTTGCCTTTTTTGTCTATTTCATCTGAGAAAGGTTCTCAGTTAACATGACAAAAGCCTTTTCACTATATTTCCATAGACTGTAGAGGTGATTATAAATCAGGGGGGTGTGCCTACCTGGGGGCTGGTCAGAGTATAAATGGAGAATAAGTGATGCAGAACTTAATCCTTAAGTGACATTATTAAATTTGGCCATACACTTTGCAGATCAAAAATACCATCAACCCCAATGACTCGGTCTAGTTTAAAGAAAATTCCATTGGGCGGTATCAGCCTATAACATTGCTCTGTGTGTGGTCCATACGATCATTGCTTCCTAGACAGAGTAGAAAGATTGTTGCGGTGATGGGGGCTGTATAGTAAGTGGAGGAAGATGTTAGGGTCCACACAAATTCGCAATGAATCCCAATGATATAACGAGGTTTGTAAACACATGTGATGTATTCCCAATGGGTTTTTAAAGTCATTACCGATGTCTCATTTACCTTTCATTGCAATTCTATTGACTGGATGGAAAGACAGGAAATATTGCACCTGTACGGCTCGGTGTAGAGGAAATGAGTTCGGAACAAAGGGATGTAAGAGCGAAGGGGGGCAAACTGGGAATGTTTTCCTGATAGTTCCACAGCGGGACAATCCAACATTGCAAGTTACTCAGCACAGGAAACAGATGCTCTAAATATTTAGAGGAAAAGGGGGGAAAAACGACCCGGAGAGAGGGAGAGAAGCTTCAATTGAGAGATGTGCAGAATATTCCAGTTTCATGCGGACGCCAGTAATAAATCAGGACACTAACAGGTGTTTTGCAAAGCGCTTAGTCGGGGGATTTTAAGAAAAGCCGGTGGTTCACGTTTCAGGCTAGAAAGTCGCCGCAATAAAAAAAGTTTTGCTTTAGAATTTGCTAGCGCGCTGGGGGGGGGGGGGGGGGGGGGTTTTTTTTGTCTTTTTTTAATAGCCCACGCAGTCAATCTGGGAACTTTACAAAAATCTTTTTTTCGTGGTTGTTTTTGAAAACGATAAATGAAATGATCCCAGCGGTACGACCGGGGGCGGGGAATGCCGACTGTGAATGTGATAAATAGTCAAGGGAATCATACATTCGATTTTAGTGAGTGCGTTTCCTGTGTTCTCAAACACGGTGCGCACGCTCAACTCGGCCTGTACACGCAGGTTAAAGTGAAGCGCACTCGAAAATCTACCGCAATACAAGTGCTGTGGTGTTTTGTTGTATTGCGCACACAGCAAGTATAAAATTAGCGGGAACATTGCTCTCGTTGTGTTTTTATTCCTATTAATAAAATAAAATACATGCAAATCAGACCACAAAATGGTGCTCAAAAGCATCGTCTGATTGGATGGGAACAGAATGCGCTCAGTCTGGCTAAAACGCTAGGCTGGCACACGTGGGTACAGATTGCACCTTCTAGGTGCCCTCTACGTTTCGTCTCGGACTGACCCTGCCCCCTCTGCAAGTGAATCCAGTTAGAAGTCACTCTAGCACACTATGGTTGGCTTTGGCCTAGTAATTGTGGCCTCTACAAGTGGCATTTTAACTGCTTATTGCATAATGTCCTCATGTTGGAAGCACAACCAATGAATTAGTGGCCCACGAGGAAAGTCCAGGTCCATTCCCAATGGACTCCAATTGACCAGTACAGCGTTCGATAGTCACATCTATCACAATAATGACTGCAAACATGATCCGCCAGGAAACGTTGCAGGAACGTCGGAAAGTTCAACGGCTCCAGTTGACATTCCAATCGATTGGCCGTTCACCCTGGATGGGATATCTAATAGGTGGAATGTGTAGTGGGTGCCCAGCTTTACACACAGAGTTTCAGACTAGTTTACATGAAAGGAATAAAGTAAAAAGAAATGAGATTTGACCATAATAAATGGAATTATTTTCGCACCAGAGGAAAGGCCTTAAGAATGGAACTTACCCTACCTAGCAATTAGTACCGGCAGAGAGCCCCGTCCATAACTGGCCATTCAGCACGGTAAGAGCATTGCTTAGGGACAGCCAGACAATACAAGGGCCGTGAGCAGGATCCGGTCCATGCTGGGTACCAATTACCTGGGGTCATGGAATTAGGTGCATATAGGACCTCAAGGCTTTGGCTTCCCTTTATCAATAATGACCTGTCATGGTCCCAGCATCCTCCTGCTTCCATAATTACAGGTTTTCCCATCAGTCCTCTGGAAGAAACTGGGACACAGAGAGGACATTTTACCTCTGGGCTTCTCCAGCAGGGAAGGAATTCAGTGACTGTGCATGGGAAGGTAAAACTCATTTATCTGTATCTTTTCTAGAACAGAACTGTTTGCCCCTTTATTTTCAAACACAGAGCTTCTGGGAAATTTAAAGGGATGTTAACGTCATTAAGCCAGAGGAACACCAATAAGCTATTAGAGGTATTTCAAATACACTGGTCAAGCTGGGCAACCCATAATACACCCCAGAATGCCCGTGAAACAAATTCACTTTATTAAAAGCGACCATGTCTGACGCGTTTCGCGTCCATAGACACTTCATCACAGGCATGACGTTACAACATGAAACGTCCTTTAAAAAGGAAGCAAAACAATCATATAACATAAAACAGGGACGTATAAAAATCTATGGATAGATAATGATACATATATATCAAATAGTAGACGGAATGGTATATGGCACCAAATAGGCCCAATTGTGGAAATAATAAAAATAACTATAGAGTGCATACTTTATAAATTGACAAAGCAAATAGACTATTAGAGGTGCCAACATTTAGCCGTGCTATTAATCAGTAGCGACCAATTAGGTGATGGCTTTTTACCGAGCTACCACAGCTAGATAGCATTAGATTCCTGAAAACTGTTGGGGGCCGAGGGCATCCCCCTTGTTACAGCCCTGGCTACTCCATGGTCAATATGCCTCTCGCAGACACAAACTCATCTGTATCTAAGTTTCAGTGTTCAGTGTTCCAGATTTTAAAAGCTGAATGAACAAAGAGTAAACGTTTCCAAGATGGGCCGAGTGTCTCCAAGTATTTAATAATAAGAATTAAAAAAAAGTGAATTTCCAGCTTTTAAATCAATGTCAGAGTGTCCGTGCCAAACCGAATCCCATATCAATTCCCTCCAAGGATGATGTATTTAACAAAATCGCACTACATCTCGGTATCTCATCCGCCCAAGACGATGGATTTTCTACTGTTCCACACACTACGGCGCCAGTGAGAGAATAAACTGAGGAACCTTCATTGTGTGTGAGTCACGTGGAGTTAAATAGTTCATAACTACAAACAGCCTCTACGTGGACCAACCACATTTCATTGGCAGATCTGATGACCCTCAATGTAGTTTTCCACTTAGGCCAATCAAAGCCGAGGGATGGAATATTTAACAGACTGACCTTTCTGTTCCTGCAAACACAAACTCTCTCTTATATAGATGAATATATACATATATATATATATATATATAAAGGAATGTTCCTAACATATGGTTGGCCATACACCTGCTATTCCACAGCCCATTGGTATATTGGTATCTGTCGGCACGCATTCAGTGGGAACAGCACCACTCAAGGTTTTACATTCAGTTTTAGATTTATAGATTTATTCAACCCAATGCAATTAAAGAAAGATATCAAACTATCAAACACAATCAGCCCGTGTATGGCTACCTTAAGGCATGTCCATGAGTTGATGACAATATGGGTTTGGGGGCCATTTTATATTTTAGCCCCATACCTTAAGGCATGTCCATGAGTTGACAATATGGGTTTGGGGGCCATTTTGTATTTTAGCCCCATACCTTAAGCATGTCCATGAGTTGACAATTTGGGTTTGGGGGCCATTTTGTATTTTAGCCCATACCTTAAGGCATGTCATGAGTTATGACAATATGGGTTTGGGGGCCATTTTGTATTTTAGACCCATACCTTAAGATGTCCATGAGTTGACAATTGGGTTTGGGGGCATTTGTGATTTTAGCCCCAACCTTAAGGCATGTCCATGAGTTGATGACAATATGGGTTTGGGGGCCATTTTGTATTTTAGCCCCATACCTTAAGGCATCTCCATGAGTTGACAATTTGGGTTTGGGGGCCATTTTGTATTTTAGCCCCATACCTTAAGGCATGTCCATGAGTTGACAATTTGGGTTTGGGGGCCATTTTGTATTTTAGCCCCATACCTTAAGGCATGTCCATGAGTTTACAATTTGGGTTTGGGGGCCATTTTGTATTTTAGCCCCATGTAGGCCAGAGACAGTCACATGATGTTAATAAAATAAGGGAAGATGGAGGATTTGGCATTTGGTCCTGGTTTCTTTCCGTACCGTGTCATTTCTACTGATTAAAACGAAGAACCCTTTAGGCTTAAAATCCAAGCAAGCATTCTACCAATTATTATAACTGAGCCATACTGGCCCCTTGATTTAACAAAATGTTTGCTGATGTTTCCTTAACACAAAACACACCTTGTTTATTTAGAAGGATTTGTGATGTGCTTTGACATTTGTAGCCCAATAAATCGAGTGCAGTCCTAATCGGGGGTGAATATTTCATGTCAGCGCTCTTTTAATTCCCAAGTTTTCCATTTTCTCTCTGTTCCAGTGGATTAGTGCGCCCCATCTTTCCGCAGTGGATACCGAGTCCTGGCAGGTTGGCGGCGGGGCCTGAAATACACACAATTGGCAGCAGTATCTGAGAAAGTCATTTCCCATGTATTATGTGAAAGTAAAGGGATTTTCAGATGCCAGACCACGTAACTGAAATCTCAGATGCGTTTCTCAGCAATTCCTGTTTCCTCCAAGGTCAATGGCTGGGGATGAATTTCTTCATGGAGGCGCCACTGCCTATTTCATTCCTCCTAGACTAATTCCCAGTAAATAGTTTATTCCCAGCACTGGCATGGATGGGGGAGGATGTTTTCATTCCAAATCCAGAAACATTCAACGCTTTATTCCTCAATAGACTCAAAAGGTCTAATTCTTGCCTCCTATTGGTTATTTAGGTGACAGGTGAAATATGGGGGTGACAGAAAAGTATTCTGGGAAACATAGGATCAACTTTAATAAAAACAAAGTCGGTTGTTTTATATGGTGAAATACGTATTCAAGTCCAGCCCAAGGCTTCATCCTTCTCCATACATTGGGTTCAACATGTTATAGTTCAATCCCTAACCCCAGTAGGTCAATATGGGAACCTACATAAAGTCCCCCTGAGATTATTCCCACCTTGTTCTCTAGTTTAACCAACCTGCGGACATTAACTAGAGCCACCCCATAATTCCCACATTACACCAGGCTCACTGTACTGTCCATATTACCTTCCTGTCCACCCCTCAATATGTCAATATTAAAGGTAAAGTACATTTAACTGTCTCTTTTTTTACTCTCCCCCCTACAGTGGTTATAGGTATATAGATGCTGCCAATCGGTGATTTCGGGACCAAGTTAAAATCCTAATAAAAAGTATTGATTCTTTATAAATATATCGTCACCAGGGAATCGTTAATAACACACCTGGGGTTACGACAGCGGATTGTAGACACTGAACACCCCAGTTACTGAAGATTCTAACTAAAAGAGGAAAAATTTAAGTATAAACTTTAAATGTGGCTTAAAAGGCTGCAATATGGAAGGTAATGTGTGTCCGGATCTTCCTCCGGTAAGCAAGAAGCTTCAATTGGAGAGATGTGCAGAATAAAATTTCCGTTTCATGCGGACGCATAATAAATAGGAACACTAACAGGTGTTTTGCAAAGCGCGTTAGTCGGGGGCTGATTTTATTAAAAGAAAGCGGGGTTCACGTTCAGCTAAAAGTCGCGCCAATAACAAAAGTTTTGCTTTTAGAATTTGCGAGCGCGCTGGGGGGGGTGGGGGGGGGGGGGGGGGGTATAGTTTTTGTTTATTTTTTTTGTTCTTTTTTTAATAGCCCACGCAGTGAATCTGGGAACTTTACAAAAATCTTTTTTCGTGTTGTTGTTGTTTTGAAAACGATAAATGAAATGATCCCAGCGGGACGAACGGGGGCGGGAATGCCGACTGTGAATATATGTGTAAATAGTCAAGGGAATCAACATTCGATTTGCTGCTTTTAGTGAGTGCGTTTCTGTGTTCTCAAACACGGTGCGCACGCTCAAACTCGGCCTGTACCGCATCGAGGTTAAAGTGAACGCACTCGAAAATCTACAGCAATACAAGTGCTGTGGTGTTTTTGTGTATTGCGCACACAGCAAGTATAAAATTTAGCGGGGGAACATTGCTCTCGTTGTGTTTTTATTCCTATTATAAATAAAAAACATGCAAATAGACCACCAAAATGGTGCTCAAAAGCATCGTCTGATTGGATGGGAATAGAATGCGCTCAGAGTCTGGCTAAAACGCTAGAGCTGGCACACGTGGGTACAGATTGCACCTTCTAGGTGCCCCCTCTACGTTTCGTCTCGGACTGACCCTGCCCCCTCTGCAAGTGAATCCAGTTAGAAGTCACTCTAGCACACTATGGTTGGCTTTGGCCTAGTAATTTGTGGCCTCTACAAGTGGCATTTAACTGCTTATGCATAATGTCCTCATGTTTGGAAGCACAACCAATGAATTAGTGGCCCACGAGGAAAGTCAGGTCCATTCCCAATGACCTCCACAACTCAGGAACCAGTGACAGCGTTCGATAGTCACATCTATCACAATATGACTGCAAACATGATCCGCCAGGAAACGTTGCAGAAGTCGGAAAGTCAACGGCTCCAGTTGCCATTCCAATCGATTGCCGTGTTCACCCTGGAGGGATATCTAATAGGTGGAATGTGTAGTGCGTGCCCAGTCTTACACACAGAGTTTCCGACTAGTTACATGAAAGGAAAAAGTAAAAGTAAAAAAAATGAGATTTGACCTAATAAATGGAATATTTTTCGCACCAGAGGGAGGCCTTAAGAATGGAACTTCCCTACCTGCAATTAGTCCGGCAGAGAGCCCCGTCATAATGGCCATTCAGCACGGTAGAGCATTGCTTAGGGACAGCCGACATACAAGGGCCGTGAGCAGGATCCGGTCCATGCTGGGTTACCAATTACCTGGGGTCATGGAATTAGGTGCATATAGGACACCTCAAGGCTTTGGCTTCCCTTATCAATAATGACCGTGTAATGGTCACCAGCATCCTCCTGCTTCCATAATTACAGGTTTCCCATCAGTCCTCTGGAAGAAATGGGACACAGAGAGGACATTTTACCTCTGGGCTTCTCCAGCAGGGAAGGAATTCAGTGACTGTGCAGTGGGAAGGTAAAACTCATTTTCTGTATCTTTTCTAGAACAGAACTGTTTGCCCCTATTTTCAAACACAGGCTTCTGGGAAATTTAAAGGGATGTTAACGTCATTAAGCCAGAGGAACACCAATAAGTATTAGAGGGTATTTCAATAGACACTGGTCAAGCTGGGCAACCATAATACACCCGAATGCCCGTGAAACAAATTCACTGTATTAAAAGGACCATCTCTGACGCGTTTCGCGTTCATAGACGCTTCATCACAGGCAGACGTTACAAATGAAAACGTCCTTTAAAAAGGAAGCAAAACAATCATATAAACATTAAAACAGGGACGTATAAAAATCTAGGATAGATAATGATACATATATATCAAATAGGACGGAATGGTATATTGCACCAAATAGGCCAATTGTGGAAATAATAAAAAAAACTTAGAGTGCATACTTTAAAAAATTGACAAAGCAAATAGACTTAGAGTGCCAACATTTAGCCGTGCATATTAATCAGTAGGACCAATTAGGTGATGGCTTTTTTACCCGGCTTCACAGCTAGATGCATTAGATTCCTGAAAACTGTGTGGGGCCGAGGGCAGCCGACACCCTTGCTTCTACAGCCCTGGCTACTCCATGGTCAATATGCCCTCCGCAGACAAAACTCATCTGTATCTAAGTTTCAGTGCAGTGTTCCAGATTTTAAAAGCTGAAATGACACAGAGTAACTTTCAAGACGGCCGTAGTGCTCCAAGATTCTGCAAAATTTAAATAAGAGAATAAAAAAAAAAGTGAATTTCCAGCTTTTACAATCAATGTCAGAGGTTCCGTTGCCAAACGAATCCAATTCCCTCCAAGGATGATGTATTAACCAAAATCGCACTACATCTCGGTATCCTCATCGACCCAAGACGATGGATTTTCTACTGTTCCACAAACTACGGGCCAGTGAGAGAATAAACTGAGAACCTTCATTGTGTGTGAGTCACACGTGGAGTTAAATAGTTCATAACTACAAAACAGCCTCTACGTGGACCAACCACATTCAGTGGCAGATCTGATGACCCTCAATGTGTAGTTTTCCACTTAGGCCAATCAAAGCGAGGGATGGAATATTTAACAGACTGACCTTTCTGTTCCTGCCAAACACCAAACTCTCTCTTATATAGATGAATAATACATATATATAAAGAATGTTCCTAATATGGTGTGGCCATTACACCTGCTATTCCCAGCCCATTGGTATATTGGGATCTGTCGGCACGCATTCAGTGGGAACAGCACCACTCAAGGTTTAATTCAGTTTTTTAGATTTAAGATTATTCAACCAATGCAATTAAAGAGATATCAACTATCAAACACACACAGCCCGTGTATGGCTACCTAAGGCATGTCCATGAAGTTGATGACAATATGGGTTTGGGGGCCATTTTATATTTATCGCCCCATACCTTAAGGCATGTCCATGAGTGATGAACAATATGGGTTTGGGGGCATTTTGTATTTTAGCCCCATACCTTAGGCATGTCACATGAGTTGACAATTGGGTTTGGGGGCCATTTTGTATTTTAGCCCCATACTTAAGGCATGTCCATGAGTTGATGACATATGGGTTTGGGGGCCATTTGTATTTTAACCCCATACCTTAAGGCATGTCCATGAGTTGAACAATTTGGGTTTGGGGGCCATTTGTGTATTTTAGCCCCATACCTTAAGGCATGTCCATGAGTTGATTGACAATATGGGTTGGGGCCATTTGTATTTTAGCCCCATACCTTAAGGCATGTCCATGAGTTGACAATTTGGGTTTGGGGCCATTTTGTATTGTTAGCCCCATACCTTAAGGATGTCCATGAGTTGACAAATTTGGGTTTGGGGGCCATTTTGTATTTTAGAGCCCCATACCTTAAGGCATGTCCATGAGTTGACAATTGGGTTTGGGGCCATTTTGGTATTTTAGCCCCATGTAGGCCAGAGACGGTCACAGATGTATTAAAATAAGGGAAGAGGGAGGATTTGGAATTGGTCTGGTTTCTATTCCGTACCGTGTAATTTCTACTGATTAAAACGAAGAACTTTAGGCTAGAAATCCAAAGCAAGCATTCTCACCAATTATTATAACTGAAGCCACACTGCCCCTTGATTTAACAAAATGTTTGCTGATGTTTCCTTAACAACAAAACACACCTTGTTATTTAGAAGATTTGTGATGGGCTTTTGATATTTGTACCCAATAAATCGGTGCAGCCCTAATCGTGGGTGAATATTTCATGTCAGCGCTCTTTTAATTCCCAAGTTTTTCCATTTCTCTCTGTTCCAGTGGTTTAGTGCGGCCCATCTTTCCGCAGTGGATACCGATCCTGCAGGTTGGCTGGCGGGGGCCTGAAATAACACAAATTGGCAGGTATCTGAGAAAGTCATTTTCCACTAATTATGTGAAAGTAAGGGATTTTCAGATGCCAGACCACGTAACTGAAATCTCAGATGCGTTTCTCAGCAATTCCTGTCTCCAAGTCGATGGCTGGGGATGAATTTCTTATGGAGGCGCCACTGCCTATTTCATTCCTCCTAGACTAATTCAGTAAATAGTTTATTCCCAGCACTGGCATGGATGGGGGAGGATGTGTTTCATCAAAACATGAACACATTCAACGCTTTATATCCCAATAGACTCAAAAGGTCTAATTCTTGCCTCCTATTGGTTATTTAGGTGACAGTGAAAATATGGGGTGGACAGAAAGGATTCTGGGAAACATAGGATCAACTTTAATAAAAACAAGTCGTGTTGTTTTATATGGTGAATACGTTTCAAGTCCAGCCCAAGGCTTCATCCTTCTCCATACATTGGTTCAACATGTTATAGTTTCAATCCCTAACCCCAGTAGGTCAATATGGAAGGAACCTACATAAAGTCCCCCTGGAAGGATTATTCCCACCTTGTTCTCTAGTTTAACCAACCTGCGGACATTAACTAGAGCCACCCCATAATTCCCACATTACAACACAGGCTCAACTGTACTGTCCATATTACCTTCCTGCCCACCCCTCAATATGTCAATATTAAAGTAAGTACATTAACTGTCTCTTTTTTTTACTCTCCCCCCTACAGTGGTTATAGGTATATAGATGCTTGACCAATCGGTGATTTCAGGAACCAAGTTTAAAACCCTAATAAAAGGTATTGATTCTTTAAAATATATCGAACCCGGGATCGTTAATAACACACCTGGGTTACGACAGCGGATTGTTTTAGACACTGAACACCCCAGTTACTGAGATTCTAACTAAAAGAGGAAAAATTTAAGTATAAACTTTAAATGGGCTTAAAAAAGGCTGCAATATGGAAGGTAATGTGTGTGTGTGTCGGTGCTGCAGTAATTTTTTATGATTTACTTAGGTTGCCATTGTATTGTAAATGTGCTTCTTTTCATGTGGTCAATGGTCTATGGGCCCATTCGGGGTTTCCCTGGTATCCTGTGGGGCTAGGGTATAAAGATGGACTAGATGGACGTATGTCTTTTATACAACCGCCAATACTATTTACTATGTAACTGTTATACAGACATTATGGGTTGGTATAAAGGTTGGACTAGATGGACGTATGTCTTATACAACTCCAATACTACGTTACTATGTAAACTGTATCCAGAACATTATGGGTAGGGTATAAAGGTTGGACTAGATGGACGTATGTCTTTATACAACCTCCAATACTATGTTACTATGTAACGTTATACAGACATTATGGGTAGGGTATAAAGGTTGGACTAGATGGAGTATGTGCTTTATACAATCTCCAATACTATGTTACTATGTAACTGTTATACAGACATTATGGGTAGGTGTAAAGGTTGGACTAGATGGATGATGTCTTTAATAACCTCTATACTATGTTACTATGTAACTGTATACAGACATTATGGTAGGGTATAAGGTTGGACTAGATGGACGTATGTCTTATACAACCTCCAATACTATGTTACTATGTAACTGTTATACAGACATTATGGGTAGGGTATAAAGGTTGGACTAGATGGAGGTATGTCTTTATACACCTCCCAATATATTGTTACTATGTAACTGTTATACAGAACATTATGGGTAGGTTAAAGGTTGGACTAGATGGAGTATGTCTTATATAACCTCTAATACTATGTTATATGTAACTGTTATACATACATTAGGATAGGGATAAAGGTTGGACTAGATGGACGTATGTCTTTATACAACTCCAATACTATGTTCATGTAACTGTATACAGACATTATAGGTAGGGTTAAAGGTTGGACTAGATGGACGTATGTCTTTATCAACCTCCAATACTATGTCTCTGTACATGTTATACAGACATTATGGGTAGGGTATAAAGGTTGGCTAGATGGACGTAGTCTTATATCAACCACCTCCAATACTAGTTACTAGTAACTGTTATACAGACATTATGGTAGGGTATAAGGTTGGACTAGATGGATGTAGTATCTATACAACCTCCAATACTATGTATTCTATGTAAATGTTATCAGATATGAGGTAAGGTATAAGGGACTAGATGGACGTATGTCTTTATACAACTCCCCAATACTATGTTACTATGTAACTGTTTACAGACATTATGGGTAGGTATAAAGGTTGGACTAGATGGACGTATGTCTTTATACAACCTCCAATACTCATGTTACTATGTAACTGTTATACAGACATTATGGGTAGGGTATAAAGGTTGGACTAGATGGACTATGTCTTTATAAACCTCCAATACTTAGTTTACAAGTAACGTTTATACAGACATATGGGTGGGTATAAAGGTTGGACTAGATGGAGTATGTCTTTATACAACCTCCAATACTATGTTACTATGTAACTGTTATAACAGACATTATGGGTAAGGTATAAAGGTTGGACTAGATGGACGTATGTCTTTAATAACCTCCAATACTATGTTACTAGTAATGTTATACAGGACATTATGGGTGGGTATAAGGTTGGACTAGATGGACGTATGTCTTATACAACCTCCATTACTATTCTATGTAACTGTTATACTGCCCAACAGTTACATAGTAACATAGTATTGGAGGTTGTATAAAGACATACGTCCATCTAGTCCAACCTTTATACCCTACCCATAATGTCTGTATAAGTTACATAGTAACATAGTATTGGAGGTTGTATAAAGACATACGTCCACCTAGTCCAACCTTTATACCCTACCCATAATGTCTGTATAACAGTTACATAGTAACACAGTATTGGAGGTTGTATAAAGACATACGTCCATCTAGTCCAACCTTTATACCCTACCCATAATGTCATGGACTTATGTCCGTTTATACACAACCTCCATACTATGTTACCATGTAACTGTTATACAGACATTGATGGGTAGTAAAAGGTTGGACTAGATGGACGTGTTCTTTATACAACTCCAATACTATGTTACTATGTAACTGTTATACAGACATTAGGGTAGGGTTAAAGGTTGGACGATGGATGTATGTCTTTAATAAACCTCGAATACTATGTTACATGTAACTGTTATACAGACATTATGGATAGGGTATAAGGTTGGACTAGATGGACGTATGTCTTTAACAACCTCCAATACTATTTACTATGTAACTGTTATACAGACATTATGGGTAGGGTATAAAGGTTGGGACTATATTGGACGGTATGTCTTTATACAACTCTCCAATACTATGTTACTATGTAACTGGTATACAGACATTATGGGTAGGTTATAGGGTGGACTAGATGGCTGTATGTCTTTATAAACCTCTAATACTATGTTACTATGTAACTGTTATACAGACATTATGGTAGGGTATAAAGGTGGACTAGATGGACGGATGTCTTTATACAACCTCCAATACTATGTTACTATGTAACTTTTATACAGACATTATGGTAGGGTATAAGGTTGGACTAGATGGACGTATGTCTTTATACACCCTCCAATACTAGTACTATGTAACGTTATACAGACATTATGGGTGAGGGTATAAAGGTTGGACTAGATGGACGGTATGTCTTTATAAACCTCCACTACTATGTTACTATGTAACTGTATATCAGACATTTATGGGTAGGTATAAAGGTTGGACTAGATGACTGTACGTCTTGTTATACAACCTCCAATACTAGTTACTATACTGTTATACAGACTTATGGAGGTGGTAAAAGGTTGGACTAGATGGACGTATGTCTTTATACAACCTCCAATACTATGGTACATATGTAACTGTATACATAAGACATATGGGTAGGGTTAAAGGTTGAGCTAGATGGACTATGTCTTTATACAACCTCCAATACTATGTTACATGTAACTGTTATACAGACATTATGGTAGGTATAAGGTTGGCTAGATGGACGTATGTCTTTTATAAACCTCCAATACATGTTACTATGTAACTGTATACAGACATTATGGGTAGGGTATAAAGGTTGGACTAGATGACGTATGTCTTTATACAAACCTCCAATACTATGTTACTATGTAACTGTTATACAGACATTATGGGTAGGGTATAAAGGTTGGACTAGAGGGAGTATGTCTTATAAAACCTCCAATACTATGTTAACTATGTAACTGTATACAGACATTATGGTAGGGTATAAAGGTTGGACTAGATGGACGTAGTTCTTATAATACAACCTCCAATACTATTTACTATGTACTGTTATAAACAGACATTATGGTGTAGGGTAATAAAGGTTTGATAGATGGCATGTATGGTCTTTATACACCCCAATACTATTTACTATGTAACTGTTATACAGACATTGATGGGTTAGGGTCTAAGGTTGGACTAGAAGATGGACGTATGTCTTTATCAACCTCCACTATACTATTTACTATGTAACTGTTATACAGACATTATGGGTAGGGTATATAAGGTGACGAATGGCGTATGTCTTTATATAACAACTCCAATACTTTTAACTATGTACTGTTTAACAGAACATGGGTAGGGTATAAAGGTTGGACTAGATGGGTATGTCTTTCTACAACCTCCAATACTATTTACTATGGAACTGTATACAGGACATTATGGGTAGGGTATCAATGTTGGACTAGATGGACGTATGTCTCTTTATACAACCATCCCAATATATTTACTATTAACTGTTAACAAGCATTATGGGTAGGTATAAAGGTGGACTAGATGGACGTTATGTCTTTATACCCTACCTCCAATACTATGTTACTATGTAACGTTATCAGACATATGGGTAGGGTATAAAGGTTTGACTAGATGGACGTATGTCTTTATACAACTCCAATACTATGTTACTATGTAACTGTTACGCCATTATGGGTGGGTATAAAGGTTGGACTAGATGGACGTTGTCTTTATACAACCTCCAATACTAATTATTATGATTAACTGTTTACAGACATTATGGGTAGGGTATAAAGGTTGGACTAGATGGACGTATGTCTTTAAAACCCTCCAATACTATGTTACTATGTACTGTTTAACAGACATTATGGGTACGGGTATAAAGGTTTGGACTTAGATGGACATGTCTTTATAACAACCTCAATACTATGTTACTATGTAACTGTTATACAGACATTATGGGTAGATGTATAAAGGTTGGACTAGATGGACGTATGTCTTTATACAACCAACTCCAATACTATTTTACTATGTAATGTTATACAGACATTTGGGAGGGTAAAAAGGTTGGACTAGATGGACTATGGTCTTTTACACCTCCAATACTATGTTACTATGTAACTGTTATACGACATTATGGGTAGGGTATAAAGGTTGGACGGATGACGTATGTCTTATTACAACCTCCAATACATGTTACTATGTAACTGTTATACAGACATATGGTATGAGGGTATAAAGGTTGGACTGATGGACGTAGTCTTTATACAACCTCCAATACTATGTTACTATGTAACTGTTATACAGACATTATGGGTAGGGTATAGTTTGGACTAGATGGACGTATGTCTTTATACAACCTCCAATACTATGTACTATGTAACTGTTTGATACAAACATGATGGGTAGGGTTAAAGGTTGGACTGATGGGCTATGTGTATTCAACCTCCATTGTTATGTAATTATGTTGACATGAGACAAGTGTAATCAAACATGTAGGCATCTACAATCCATTCTAGATCACGACTTAAAACCTATCTAAATGTAGGATATAGATTGAATATTAACACAGAAGTTTCCCACATGTACCACAACTGCAGATCATTAGTCAATCCCCGATTGTTAATGTAAACACCAGTGTCACTTTACTTACAACACTATCCATATAGCACTGGGGTGAGGAATTTAAAAGAGCTGCAGTGATGTCAGGCGCTCCTTCTATTAGATTGGATTTCCTAAACCTCTGGAACCAAATGGAACATAACGAAAACATTTATAACAACATATGGTTCATTATTCCGGCCCTTCTCTCCTTTGACGCGTGTTTCTTAGAGAAGGGGTTTCTATCGGTCTATGTGGAACACTACAATGTATGAATAACCGGCTTAAAAATTAAAATGGGGAATATTTTACGAGTAGTTCTAAACGGTTGAACTATAATAAAAACGTCAAGATGTAATGATTATAGAAATGTGGATTGCATATAACATTGACCTGATATCTTTCCAAATCAGCCCAACAATAAATCCAGGAATTAAGTTGAATTACGGCTGAACTCTTGAGAAGTAGACCAAATCATGGGGTACCCCGTGGCCAATATCAATCAATGCGGCCCAGGCGAAGTTAGCAAATTGTGGGCCCCAGAGGAAGTTTATTCCTACGGAAGGTCAATTGGTTTGCTGGATATTTTGTTTATACATATGAGACTGCTCCTAATCAGACGGAACGGTTTGTAGTATAGATACTAGCGCTGTAGTAGTTTTTATAACCATATACTGGAGGGGGGCTGTAGTTTTGGTTCTGCTATGGTTTGTTCCCTGGAAGCCAAAGATCACTCTGCGTGGGCCTCTGCCAGC
The DNA here is from genome assembly GCA_019447015.1 of Hymenochirus boettgeri. Classification (NCBI taxonomy): domain Eukaryota; kingdom Metazoa; phylum Chordata; class Amphibia; order Anura; family Pipidae; genus Hymenochirus; species Hymenochirus boettgeri. The sequence continues at coordinate 91,383,023 of CM033476.1, forward strand.
ACACACCCAGATTCTTTGCAATGCATTTCAACGTGCATTGTAGGTGGGCACTGAGTGTCACATTTGCCAGGGTGGGATGGTCTGGCACTATTAATGGCCTATGATTGATGGAGCGCAGCATAGTGCAGTGAAGCTTTCCCTAAATGATACATGGCGCATTCCAAATCGTGGCATGTGGGTCTAAAAGGGCCATAACAACTTTCTCACAGGGTAATATAGACGCTATTTTTTGTTGGCCTTGTTCTAATTCTATTTGACTGGGAAATCTACAGTTTACCCTATATATATCTATCTTTATTGGTTCTTCTGGCCTTTACAAAACCAATGTACAAACAGTAAGAAAAAAGAGACCATCAACTACAACAGGCGATATGGCCAACTTGCATTGTTTTTCTCTTAAAACTCTTCCAGGCAGGTTTAAGATAAGAATCCTTTTCTTCCTCCCTCAGGGAGCCCTTTAAATATTCCTAATAACCCACACACACCTGTTTTTTCTCTTTCTCTAATCTGCCTCTCCGTTTATATAACTCTATAAGTCCGTCTCCTCTCCTCCCTCTTCTCGGCGATTGCATTGTTCCGCAGCCCAAGGATGATTAAGGCGCTGATTTTAAATAAACTCTGTGGCCCTGCATGCCCTGCCTTTTTACAACCTCAAACCCAAATCTGCTTATATATATATATATCCCCTTCGAAGTACCCACCTCCTACGGAACCTGTTAGTATCGCATTCCACTGAGATGACGTCCAATTCAGGACGAGCTTTGTATATATTCACATATTTTTGAATTCCCCAACATTTTAAGGAGAGTGAAACATTTAATAACTAATTCTAGGTTACAAGGACGTCATTTTGGTGTAATGATAAAATGAACTGTGATGACTGTACAAGGTTATAACTCTATAATGTTATATCTTTACAAGGTTTAGAACGATATATGTTATATACTGTTAAGGTTTTATAAACGATATAATGTTATATACTGTATAAGTTTATAACGGAAATTTATATACTTGTAACAAGTTATAACGATATAAATGTATATACTGTATAAGGTTTTATAACGGTATAAATGTATATACTGTACATGTTTATAACGATATAATGTATATACTGTATAAGTTTTATAACGGTATAATGTATATACTGTAGAAGGAATGTTTGAACGTATAATGTATATACTGGTACGAAGTTTAGATAGTGGATAATGCAACCCCCAACTTTAAATAATGATATAGAATCACCGAGGAGTTCTTTTCGTCCGCACACATAACTAATCAACCAACGTACCGGGGGGGGGGGGGGGTCACGCGGCTTTGGCGGCCGTGAGCCCTTGTTACCTGATCCTGTTGGGCAAAAAAATATAACAAACAAGTTACTCCAAGTGGACTTCTAATATCCCTTATAATTTACAGTTCTGGTGCATTAATTTATTACAACCTACCTCCTTTTTGCTTCGGTTTCCTTCTCTCCTGGGCACTGTAATATTATAGGCTATATCTTACAGTTCCTCCTATAGCAATCCACTACAGGGGTAGGTATAAACGGTATAAGTAATACGTAGACGGTTTTATAACGGTATATATGTATATACTAGTATAAGTTTTATACGGTAATAATGTAATATACTGTGTATAAGGTTTAAACGGTATAGTGTTATACTTTATAGGTTTTAGAACGGTATAATTTTAAATATACTGGTATAAGTTTATAACGTGGTATAAATGTATATACTGTACAAGGTTATAACGGTATAAATGTATAGTACTGTATAGCAAGGTTTAGAACGGTAGAATGTATACTCGTACAAGGTTTATAACGGTATAATGTATATACTGTACAAGGTTTATAACGGTATAATGGTATATACTGTTACAAAGGTTTAGACACGGTATAATGTAATATACTGTACAAGATTTTAATAACTGTATAATTTGATATACTGTACAAGGTTTATAACGGTAATAACTTATAGATCCTGTATAAGGTTAAAAGGTTATATTTAATTACGATAAGTTAAAGTGTATAATATGTATATACTCAAGGTTTATAAACGTAGAAATGTTATATACTGTACATAGGTTATAACGGTATAATGTATATACCTGTGAAGGGTTGTATAACGGTATAATGTATATACTGTACAGGTTTATAACGGATAATGTATATACTTGTTACAAGGTTTTATAACGTAATGTATTACTGTAAGAAGGTTGTAACGGTTATATGTAATGACTGTAAAAGGTTTATAACGGTATAATTGTATATACTGTATAAGGTTTTATAACGAATAATGTATATACTGTATAAGGTTTAATAACGGTATAATGTATATACTTATCAGTTATAACTGTAAGTTACTTTATACGAGTTATAATCGTATATGTAATACTGTGGTATAGGTTGAATAACCGTAATAATGTATATATCTGTGTAAGGTTTATAAGGTTTAATGTTATCTGAGGTTAGATAATAAATGTATATACTGTTAAGGTTTATAACGGTATATATGAATATACTGTATGAAAGGTTTATAACGGTATTAATGTTAAAGAAGGTGAAGATAAATGTGTTAAATGGAGTTATAACGGTATAATGTTATTACTGTATAGGTTTAACGGTAATTATTTCGTAGTTTAAGAATAATGTATATACTGTGTAAGGTTTATAACGGTATAGCAATGGTAGGTGTTTATGTCTCTGTATAAGGTTTATAACGATATAATGTATATACTGTATAAGTTGTAACGTATCAACTGTAATAATGGGTATTACTGTGTAAGTTTTATACGGTTATAGTATTACTGTAATAAGGTTTATAAACGGTATAAATGTATATAATGTATAAGAAGTTTATAACGGTATAATGTATATACTGTAAAGGTTTTTTAACGGTATAGATGTATATACTGTGGTTTAAACGGTAGAATTATAATGTGGCTATACGTAAATGTATATACTGTATACAGGTTATATACGGATATAATGTCATAACCTGTTATAGGGTTTATATAAGGTATAATGGTTTATACTTGTATAATTCTATAAATAGGTTTATACAAATATCGTCTGTCAAATGTTGGGTTTAGGATTATAAAAGTGATGGAGATGACTGTCTAAGGTTATAGACAGGTGCAGGCTCGTACTTACTATCATAGGGGGTTGGTAAACGGTATCAATGTATACTCAACTGTATAAAGGGGTTAAATGTATAACGTTCTATATGGTTATATCTATAACTGAATAGTTCTAGATGAGCTAAAGATAATTCACTACATATTAACCACGTCTGGGTTGCTCTTCTTTCCCAACGATCTCCTTGCATCACAATAGTTCCTCATCATGCCCAGCCATCTTATCCTGTCTGAATGGGGCTAAGGTGCTAGGCTCATATTTCTTCAGTATCCTATCCAGGGATCCATCTAATCATATCATGAGGATCAATCGTATCACGGAGATAGTCTAGGTTACGTATCTTCGATCAGATATCTATCTATCATGCTATCTATAGTCCGGTAAGATGGACATATCAAGCTATCTATCTATCACCAGTATTACTATCGACTGGCTTCTTCTTATCTCTATCTCTCTATCTCCATCTATCAGCATCCTATCCCCCATCCTTCCGATCTATCTACTATCATCTCTATCTCATATATTACACATCTCCGTATCTATCTGTCTATCCAGTATCTTTACTATCTATCTATCAGTATCTATATCCAGTATCTAGTTCTATCTATCTATCTATCTATCCAGTATCTATCTATCTATCTATCCAGTATATATCTATCTATCTATCTACTACTATCTATCTATCGATCCAGTATTATCTATCTCATCTATCTATCTATCTATCCTATCCAATCTTCTATATCTATTCGCTCATCTATCTATGTATCCATAATCTATTAAGTAATCTCCTATCTATCTATCTATCCTATCTCATCTATCTCTACATATCCAGTATCTAATCTATCTTCCAGTAACTATCTATCTAATCTATCTATCTATCTATACATCTATCCTAGTTCTATCTATCTATCTATTATCCATCATCATCTATCTAGTCTATCTATTATCATATCGTAAATCTTAATCTCATCTCTATCTCATTATGCTATCCATATTTCTCTATACTGCTCTATCTATCTATCTATCAGTATCTACTATCTATCTATCCAGTCATCTATCTATTCATCTATCTATCTCTATCTACATCTATCCTATCGATCTATCTTCTATCTATTATCTTTATCGTGGATCTATCTATCTTCTATCATGTACAGGATCTATCATCTATCTATCTATCTATCTAACCAGTATTATATCTATCTATCTATCTATCGTATCATATAGCATCCAGTAATCTATCTACTATCTGTTTATATCTATCCAGTATCTATCTATCTACCTATCTATCTATCCCAGTCATCTATCTTCTATCTATCTTCGTATCTATATATCATCTATCTCATCTATGCTATCTATCTTAGTATCTATCTAGCTATCCAGTATCTATCTATCATCTATCTATCATATTTCTATCTATCTATCTTCGCTATTCCATTCTATCGATCTTCTATCTATCTAGCTATTATCTATCACTATCCTATCCATTATCTATCTATCGTATCTATTATCTATCTATCTATCTATATCTAATCCAGTTATCTATTAATTCTTCTATCTATCCCAGTATCTATCTATCTATCTATCTATCCAGTATCTATCTATTTCTATCTATCCAGATTCAGTATCGCGTATTATCTATCTATCTATCTATTATATTATCTATCTATCTATCTAGCTATCCAGTTATTATCTATCTATCGTATCTATCTATCTGATCCCATCATCTATCTATCATCTATTATCTATCTTATCTCTTATCATCTATCCTATCTATCAAAAATATCCGACTCTATCTATCTATCACCGTATCTATCGTATCATTATCCATTATCTATCTATCCTTCTATCTACTATCAATCTATCATATCCCATCCGTATCTATCATCCTAATCTATCTTGTATAATATCGATCTAATCTCAGTTTATCTATCCATTCCTATCTATCCATCTATTATTATTCTATCTATCTATCTATTCTATCTATCTACTCCCATCATATTCATCTTATACTTATCTATCATTCTTCTCTATCTATCCATATCTATCTCTCAGTATTCTATCTATTACTACCATCTTCTCTATCCATCTATCTATCTAATCTATCATAATCTATCGCCATCTTATCTATCCAGTTCTACTTCTAGCATCCAGTATCTATCTATCCGTTACATCTACTATCTTATATCTAGTACCATATATCTATCTATCATATCTATATCGATCATATCTATCATATATCATCTATCTATCCTATCTATCCTATCAATCTATATCATACTGATCTATCTATCTATCTATTCAAGATCATCTATATCTATTCTCATCATCATCTCTATGTTCTATCTATCTATATTATAATATCTATCTTATTATCTATCTATTATCATTTCTATTATCTATTATTATCTATATCTATCATCATCTATTATCATGTCTGTCTATCATCTATCTATCATCGATCTATTGACGTCGATCTATGATCATATATCTCCATCCTATCTACTCGTCTGTCTGTCTGTCTGTCCTGTCGGTTGTTGTTGTCTGTCGTCCTGCTGTCTGGTCTTCTGTCTGTCTGTCTCTGTCTGTCTGTCTGTCTGTCTGTAGTCGTGTCTGTCTGTCTGTTCTGTGTCTGTCTGTCTTCGTTGTCTGTTCTGTCTGTCTGTCTGTCTGTCCATCCTAAACTGGAAATGTATTGCATTTTAAAATCATTACAGACTCTAAACTTTACAACCGTCGTTTTCTATTTCACTTTTCTTTGTGTTAAATGGCCCAAATAAAGGTAACAATGTGTTATTGAATTAAAGGGCATGTCCACCAAAACCACACCAACTGAATTTAACCCCCATTACCTGTGGCCCCACTCTGTATTTTAAAAAAATCCTTACCATACATTCTACTCCTAAATGGTTCTCCTGGGCTGTGGGTGTCCCGAATAAGTCCAGAGAAACTGCAGTTGTAAGAAGTATCCGTTCTGTCTCTGCCTCAAACCTAATCAAGGTCTAGGATGTGCAGGGGAGCCCCCCTCCACCATCTGGATTCCATCCTAGCAGGCCGTGGCACCTAGCGTGAAAAATTCCGATTCAGGTAAGTAATTAAACAGCTCCACCAACCCTGAACACGCCTTATATATTTTTTTAAAATGCCCAATAGTTACTTACAGAGCCTTCTCTCCTCACATGAGTACTTCCAATGACCGTCAGCCGCGTTCTTGATTGGTCGCAGTCTTAGCCAATCACAGACGCGGACTGGCTGACGCAGGCCCCCTGCTTGAACTTCCACAAGCGGGACTCTGGATAGGAGACGGCCCGTGAGAGAGGGGCTGGTAAACAACTGGGGCATATTTTTAAAAAATATATTATCGATGGTTGGGGTGGGCAGCTGCCACCTGTACCTTAATCTAAAAAGTTACATTTCAGGCGTGGACATTTCCTTTAAGTAAAAACTACCTCCGTTTATTTGGAGTCATGGTAAGTTTGGATCGAATTAACCTGCAGTCCCTATAGAGTCTCCGGTAGCGTGTGGAATTGTGGGACCTCTGTAAGGAAACAGTGCTAGGAATTGGAGTGACAGATGTACTATTCCTATGGTTCCTGCCTGGGGTCATTTGAATGAAACACTGACCCTCATGGTTTAACGGAGAGGAGCGCCCTGACAACCACATACCTTGTTTTTACTTGACTTTCATATAAAGCATGAAGTCATGCTGCTCTGATACCTTCTCCCTTCTACAGGGCCGTGTAAAAAACGGGAGAGGTAACATATAGTGTAGATTATAAAAATATAGGTATTCAGTAATAGTATATAGAATCTGGAAGACACAGGACTAACTTGTATTTCAAACGTTTCTTTCCCCTTCTTCTGTATCTCGTGGAAAGGTTTACAATTTGCTCTCCCAATCTCTTTATATCCAAGCTCGCACCATGCTGTCAGAGGAGATAGCAGTGGTGAATAGCATTCAATCACTTGGCTATGATGTCCACCACTGACAGTGCTAACTGGCAAAACCTATGCTAACACCATTTGCTATCCAATCGCATTTTATCCTTAACTAGACATAAACCAAAACGGCGACAGCAAATACCACACACAGCCTTATTTCTTCCTCTTGAAAACCGCAATCCAATCAAACACTTGGCTCCAACTTTACTGTCCCAAGCCCCCCAACCTAAACAGATTATAACAAATAAAGCCATTCTCAAGAGGTGGTTCCTCTGCGGAGATTACAAATGGCCATGTACAGTAACCCTTAACGTTAATGTTTCAGTATTAGTCCCCAACAGATGGAAATCTCTCGGAGTCTATAAATATATGTATTTCAATAATATTATCCCTATATTGGGGATGGATCATCGATTGGCAAAGCTTCTACACATGTATCATTTTTCTCATGGAACCAATTACTCAAATATTTAAAGAAAATAACACGAAGTGCCCCATATTAAGAAGGAAGTTGCTTTTCCCATGATTCCCAACAGCGATATTAAACCAGAAATCGACTTTTTTTTTGTATGGCTGAACGATTGGTTTCCTTATAATCAATAGGAGAATATAAACAAGGTGGACACTATATTTGTATTTATTCTCGAGTCCCTGCAAAGCTCAACTTTGAAGAAGAAATTGAGGAAGAAAAAATAGATGGGCTCACGTGTCACCTTCTGATCAGACATTCAATGATCTTGTAACATGTTGGGTATCTCCCTCCCGATCTGTTTTTTCCTTTTTGGCTGTCAGTTTCCTGAATAGAGAACTGAGTAGATACACTCATTCCACCAGGAGAATGGGTCAAATCTGTTATTCCATATGCCATGAAAGGTTAGTTTTTCTTCCACCTATAAGGGGAAATTTGAAAAAAAAAACCTAATAGGTGGTGGAGCGGGTTGTGTAGTTGGTGAGAATGATATCCACACAATCTGACATTCCCAACCTTAGTGCTCTGGCATGTGACTGCTTTAAGTGTCACCAATATGGCGGATTGACCTTATATAGCCTAAATAGTATTACACCTTCAATTACCCCGGTATAGGTTGCGTAAAAAAATGGCAACAGTTAGTTTCCCTATGTGATGTCAGTGTCGCGTCATTATACACAGGACCACTGGAACCTCTTAATAGATACAATTAACTAAAATGTTCTCTTCAATAAGAGGGATTAATTAGTAGAAGGCTAGCCATCGAGCTGGGGCCCCACCTGCCTCCAGGGCCCTATCATCCTCCAATTCTTCTGTTTTAAGCTAACGCATGTATGCCGCAGTTGTTGAAATTCATATTTTGTAAAGAGAGCGACGTGATATTCCTGTAGCACGGCAAACAAGTAAAAATCTCTTCAAGCGTATCGTAGGACAGATTGAAAAACAATGTTACACGGCAAACCACACGTTCCCAAATAATATCCATGTTTCTGTTTTTTTTCAAACCTGCAGGACATTCTAACCCCCCCCCAATCATTTGTAACATAAATAATTGTTTTGTAATTCAATGTAAGACTTCAGACTCCAGGAGAGATCTGGGAATTGCGGCAGGAACATATGGTTTGGTTATTTATTATTTTACTCGCCTTGATAGGAGGAGCGAAGATGAGAATCTAATGAATAATAATAAATCTACGCTTGTATCGGAACGTACAATCACTGGACCGGAATAAAGACTATACAAAATAACAATTACCTCGAAATAATAATGTTCCACTGAACTCGACTATGTCAAAACTCAACGGTCTCACCACTCGAGAATCGGACCGATGGACTTAGTCACTGGAAACTTGGTCCTGACTTTCCTAAGATCTCGTCAGGCAAAATATAACAGTAGAAATAAAAACCTGGGGAAAGGATACAATAAAAAACGTGGAGGAAACAAAATAAGAATCCGGATACTTTTTCCATTACTTTTGATAACCTTGAAAATATGTGACTATTCGAGATGGTACCGAAACATGGGCCACTTTCGAGGGGTACCATATATCAAGGATACGGAAAGTACCTTCATATACACGCGGAAGCTGAAAAATAGCTTGCGTGAGAATGTTTCGTTTCATGTAAGGTTTTTGCTGATTTCAACATGTTCCCTGGACCATTTCCCAGGTGCCCTGAGTCGATCGACAGTAATTACCATACTTTTACTAGCCTTACCATATTTCAGTTTTTTTCCCCCTATTTAGCTGTGTATTTTCGATTTTTACATTTTTTTTCGGCATTCCAAATATCCAAAAACGGAACCAAACTCATTGGTTTCGAACCTCTCTAGCGCCACATACATACACATGCGACTTTGGGTCACAAAATCACGGAAGATTCCATTGGAATCAAATCGCCAGGACGATCCATTCAACATCATTATGTGCTCCCTCTAATAATAAAAAGTAAGCCGATTGGGCTTATGAAATGTTTCTATCCCAAACATAGATCACAATGCAGACCGCAATAGTTCATCAGCATATTTGTCGCCTGTTTTCATTTAGCCTCCACACCTCAATGATACCCAATCAAGATTAGATACTGGGTCTTTCTTGATGGATCGCTATTGAATAACCCGCAACCCATGTTGTTTTCTGCAGGGTTTGTAATGCAGAAGTTGTTTCCGGACCAACTACGGGCATCCGATGGTGATAGATGTGAAATAAATCATATCCACCTAGTGAATTTGTTCTGCTTAACTTTACTCTGTACATTTCTTCCCCGCCCCATGCCCCAAACATGTCCTTGTTGGCCCCAGGGGTTGTAACCACCAGGGAGCAACAACAGAGGGCCTTGGAGCCAAGTGGCCCATCTGTCAGTTTTTTTCCTATGTAGATATAACCTCCCCAAAAAAAACACTGTGGAGAAGCCACGGATCGGGTGCCCATCACAGTTTGTTGGGGCCCAGTGATTCCTAGTTAATGCCACTGTCAGGCCCCATCAAACAATAAATGGATTCCTCTATTACACGAACCTGAAGCCATCTCAACAAGCAATCCCATGTGTGACAATGTGGCTCCATCAAGCCTAGGCTACTGCAATCTTCTGCATCCCATAGCAATCTAATAAAACTCATGCACATAATAAATTAGATCCATTAGTGTGATTATACCTAATAGCACTGGCCTGATGTAGTAATCGGGAGACACAGTGTATTTCACTGGAGTCCTAGACCAGGAATGTTCTGGATCTAATCCCGAGGTAATCGTTTGGACCTTAAAAAATGCGTTAATCTCCCCGTGCATCAAACTTCACGCCGCACATTGGAACTTAACTGAATGCAATTGATTGCAGAACTAATTATTATATGGAGGCTTACGTATAGTATCATCGTCAAGCTATGATGTACTTATGAGAGAAAGAAACATCATTCAAATTTCATGTTCCTACAGGTGTTAAAAGGGCTGGGTACCACCACAGTAGATATTCCTCCGCGACTCTGACATTAAGCGCTGTGAGTGGGTCACCAGGGACAAAACACTCTTGGTCGGGCCAAAAAGTAGTCGCTTCCTGATGCTTGCACAACCAATTCCCATGGAGTATCGCACAATGTGTGCATTTAATGACTGGTCCTATGTCCGATTCTCACAATACTCCGATTCGTATTAACGGGTAACTGATATTGTCACGTGCCAGGCCAAAAATCAATACAAACACCGAAATATCGCCCTGAAAAATCTTACCATTTGACAGTGCGCATGTGCACGGTAAGTATTTTGAAAATTTAAGTGTTATTCAATAAAGTTCTTATTCTGTTTAAAATGGGTGCTATTTTGCCCCACCAATCAGATGTTAGCTTTCAAATTTAAATAAGATCTGATGGTTGGGGCAAAATTAGCACCATTTAAACGATAAGATGTTATTGAATCTTCTGTTTGCTTTATGAAGGTTCTTTTTTTTTGGTTGATTTTTTTTTTTTGCTTTCTATAAAAAAAACATTTTGTTGTTGTGTAAATTTTTTTCCACTTTACGTTTGAAAGAACAATCACATTGCAATCGGCACAGCGGGGCACCGGGCCCCGCGAAGTCTATGAATTGCCGGTTTGCTCGTATTTGTAGCGATTCCTAATTGTCCGAAATCCGAAAAATCAACTGAAATGTACAGTGGCAACATAACCAAACCCTAATCCATCTCTATGTTTTTCTGAAAATATTAAACGGCATTGGTGAATAATAAAAAAAGGGCTCGGGTGAGACACATAGATTAACGCCTGTTAAAGTCTAGATTGCTTTCCTCTTTTCATGGTTTTTGGCACCGATATATAAACTTTGTGAAAGTTGCCTCTGGCTGGAGCCAGATTTTTCTTGGAAATAAACAACTGCCTTTATGCTCTATGTCATTTTCAAACCTGTGTTTATTGAGTTGCCAGTACAAGGTTGACAACACAACCCTGCACCACTGGCAATTCTTAGTCAATTGAAGGTCACTTGGAAAAACAGGAGGTCGAGAGATTTTTTTTTACTGTAGTAACTTATGAGGACACACATTATCATGTCCTGTCAACTGGATACAAACGATTAAAAGCCTTAAAGCATTCACATTCCAATAAATGAACAGGGATAACACATGTATCAACGCCAGTGGTCCAATAGTCAATGGCTGTCTTCCTGTGATTGCCTGTAAACCACATTTCAATGGACAGCAGGATCGGGTAGGTTAGGCAGTTAAAACAACAACTTACCCCATTAAAGGCAACTAAAGCCTCAGAACATGAAACAGAATGTAGCCATCATTGTAGTTATCCCCTGCAATTTGGCCCTGACTGTTATGTCTTCACACATGCCCAGTCCAAGCTACTGCCTCTAACCAATCCTGTTACAGTCCAGATAGCAGGACCATGTGTCGAGGCTCAGGAGTAGAAGTTTGGTATAGAAGTTTTCGAGACTGCCACATTCCTACAACCAGTTGGTGCTCCCTACAGGGGCCAACCACGACAGGGAATTTGTTTGGAAGGTATCGTTGTTTCCTATCAACAGTGACATACTTGTCAGTGTCAGGAACATCATTTTCCATGGTGCAAAACGTTACCCACTGTTACCGATAAGAGGGGTCATTTCATCAGATTAAAAACTTTTTAAATGGATGAAATTTTTGATTATTAAATTTGCTAGAAAAAAAAACTGCTTAACATTTAGACCTTGAACGCCATCCCAGGCAGCAGGACTCGGAATTAATAGATGGCTGAAACTCCCTAGTTTTCATTCAATTTTGGGATTCCGTATCTACGGAAAATCCGAAGATCCGAAAATCCGAAAACCGGAAACGAATTTTCGATCATCTTTGCGAAAAGTACAGGACTATTTTCGATAATTTTCGAAAAAAAGAGCCTCAACGTGTTGAAAATTATCAAAAATACGTTCTGAGACCATTTTTGGTTTCGATAGTATTTTCGAAGATTTTAGAATGTTCCACCAGGCTATTTTTCGAAAATTTTCTGAAAATATCTTTAAACATTCGATTTTTCGAAACTACGATCGGAAACTCGAAAATGATGTCTCCGGTCGTATTTTGATAATTTTCAAACGTAAGCATAGTCTATTTCGAAATTATCGAAAAATAAATCTTCCGTCCCAAAATCCGGATAACTCCGGCCAGATTCGGACAGATATTTCGGGATTTCGGAACCCAAAGTGGTTCTGTGTCGGATCAGGGTTGCGTCAAACCGCGATCCCCTATCTCTACTCGGTAATCAAGAAAGTGGATGTTTATATAGGAACAGAGTCATTGCGACATCGTCAATATAATTTGGCTGTCTGTCAGTATTGGTAAATGGGGAAAATTCTGTTGCAACACTGTACAATTACTAATTAGGGGATAAAACACTGAGGGGAAGGTTGCGCTGTCCGTGTTTGAGTGCAATTTTGGACAATGCATTTTGTCCCGCGTTTTGGTCCGTTTGCAGGTTATACATACATGTATTTTTCAACGCATTTGTTCCGCATTTCCATTATGCTTGACGTGCTGTGTGGCAGTTTTGGAAATCACAGGAAACACCAGGGAAACACCCCCCCAAAATGGCAAAAAATAAGTTTGCGTGTGTCCACTTTTTTTGCTCCGCTCCCATAGACGTATGATTAATGCGATTCCGACCGTGCACATGCAAAAGAAAAAAAGGGACCACTAGATCGGAATGTAAATTATACAGTGGGGAACGGATTTCTCGCAATTTCCATGTCATATTTTTAATACATTGCAATTCGCAAAACGGAATGCAACGCGCATGTGGGATTAGTGCGTCGCAGTCACGGAAAACCATAATCATAACATTAACTTCCCCATTCATGCAGCCATTGTTGATGTCCCGATATTGTACCATTGTATGTTGTGTTCTGGTCATATCGTAAGCTTGTCGATGATTTTTTTTTTTTTTTATTGGGTCAAGGACACCATTGTTATTGTATGATCAACTTATCATAAAATGAGTTGGTTTGTGTATGGACCCCCATAAGCCCAATGAAAAGGTGTCAATCCTTAAGGTGGGACTAATCTATAGTTTTATAATAATATAACGGTTAAGGTATTGCACATGAATCTAAATACATGGGAACGGAGATACATGAGAAGAAGTAGGTACTTTATATAAACAAGTATGGTAGTCCTGTTAACATTTAAAATCAGCCATTTTCTCTATACCGGAGGACATGTGAGCAAGTCATCATGTACGCTAATATTAAGAGGATTAGCTATGAAAATGAGCATAAAGTTTATTGAAACACTGAATAATACAATCCTGCACCCAGGAAAGACTTATCAATATCTCTGCATGGTGCCTGGGGTAAGGGAAGCTTTCCTCAGCACGTCTTCTTTAATGGAAGACCGATGAGGGTTAAAAGAAAAAAAAAGACGCGAAATCAAGAAACATGGCACAGGGTTTAACGTAGGTGTTCTTGACGAACAGTCACAAGCTGGACGACAGGCAATTGGAAACATATGGGTTATACGGTGGGCCAACAAAACGTGAATGGGACCCTAGGGGCACTGGTGTAACACAAGTTTCCATAAACTTTTCATAATATCACGGGACAGGTGTGCCCGTTGTCAGGTGATCAGCCGTAAATCTTGTTCAATGCTACGTTAATTTTCCGGATTAGATCCCCAGGACCCCAGAATGACATACTGATTGTATTAGTGCATACGTAGTATTTGATCGTTTTTACCAGGGGAACCCCTTTTACATAACAATACTTTAACAAATGATTTCAGGCCGATTCAACTCAAAGATCCCGCAATAACTGTTGACCAGGTTGTATGTGCCATGTCATACATGAATGACAGAGATGCAGAATGAAGTTTAATAATATCCAGAGGCTGCAGATTTTATGATAGTAGAAATATGGCTTGCTACGAGGACGGTAGATTGCTGCATTTCTTCCAAATGCTTTTATTGACCTTTTAATTTGTTAAATTGTTTTGACCTTACCTTAAAAGAGACTAACACTTATTTTTCAGTAAATCCCTATGTGAAGCTTTTCTTTCCTCCCAGAACACCGGACATGGAAGATTCTTTCTAGTAAGTTGTATATATGTACATGTGAGAATAGATCTATAATAGTGAAGGTTTCCACTGTTTGTTGCCAGTACAACTTGAACCTTCATGGTAGTCTTATAAAGAGTCTTGTGGGGCATGTGGCACATTGGCCACACCCACTGACCTCAGTATTCACTGTCTCTATGTACAGAATATTTTTTATACAGATGTCTACACACCAATATGGAATCCCTGATAAGACGTTTAAAAGCTGTTTGTTACCCGGCAGTTTCATGCCATGCGCCAGCGTTCCAACCGTTCAGCAGTACAAATATTCAGCTTATTTTTTAGCTGCTGTTCCTAAGAAAAGTTAAAGTTTTCTAAGGTCCTACATTCTTTGCATATGTCGTGGTGGCTTATCAGCCTAAGTACTAGTTTGTGAAAAGATTTTACTTTTTTTTTTTTAGTATGATAAGGCCAAGGAAAGTGGGTGGGGGAAACAGAGAATACTCTGTTCATCCCAACAATTTACTTTCAAACCTGGTGTCTGATATGGGGGGGCCAGAAAAATCTGCTTTACATGATCTTCCCTAATAGAGTAGGTCTTTATGCTGTTATATTGGGTGTCAGTCTATCTCTAGAAAGAAAGGCTGCCAGTTTTTTTTTGGGTCTGTTGACTGCTCTACAGAGCAAGTGCACCGTGTGAATTATAGGGAGACTGACCCCCCTAATACCCACAGGTTAATTTTTAAAATCCCCCTCAGCCACAAGCTAAGGTGAGACTCAGCGTGTGTGTGTCTTTGTTGAGGGTCCCCTGTCTATTAGGACAATGTTGTCGGAGATTTTATTTCCCCTCCAAGACAGTCTTATACTCTAACCAATTAGGGTGAATGTAATTAAATCCCTTATTCTAATAGCTCCACTGAAGATTGAGAACGGTTGGTAATAAAAGGGGCGCAGTGTTTGGACATTTGGGTTCCTATCCAAAAAATGACTAGAAAGAAAGCTTGCAAGATCATCACGCGCTCTGCGTATGGATATGAAAGACAGACCGAATGAGTCAGTACATCAGAAAGTGCATCCAGCCGGATCTCCCGCAAAGGCAGCCATAATGACAGTACCAGGGGAGAAAGAAATCGAATGTTACCTTGTTCTGGATTGGAAATGGAAGGAAACTTCCAGCCGTTACAATCATCTGAAAGAAAGGGAAAATAGGGTGTTTGGACGTTTATGAAAGGAATGATCGGCATGCCAAACAGTCTACAAATAAATAAATGAAATGAGCGGAGGCCTTGGGATGGGATTGCTTTTCTACTATAAATAAGCTCTGTGAAAACGAATTGTTCAGAACTTGCCAGGTGTTATTTAATTATGTTGATACCAACAGTTTATCATTATGAGATATAGAATGAGGACCATCTGGAATGTTCTCTATAGCCGAAGTTTTCCTTTTTTTTTTAATTAGAGAAGGTTCCAGCCGTTTCCTTTTCCATGCAAGCCCAGATCGACACAAAGACGAAAAGTATACAAACGTTCTCGGCAAAGGCAGACTGTGATTTGTCTTGCTGCCGAGCCCATCGAAAAGCAAGCCAATCGAAATAAGTCACAATCTTGCCGTCAGAACCATGTCTGATTGGTTTGAGACGTTTACTGGAAAATGTGACCGTGTTACAATATTCAGGGGCTGGAAGTCAAGTTCACCACAAATTACTGCACCCTGTTGCTTCACTTTGGATGTTTCCATGCAATGCTAAAGTCTATGGGGGGTTTAGCTAGAAATGGTAGGGGGGGTGACCTAAGTTGGAAACTTGGCGCTGCCCCAATTACTGAAAGTAAGAGCTTTACATTGAGCAATGGTTTACTGTTGGCTGGCACAGATATCCTAAAATTAATCCTGGAAGGAACCTATTAGACGTCCTTGCCAATATCGGCTCTGGCACATAGACTTGGACAGAGTAATCACCCACCTTTCCCTTGAATGAATGGAACCAGAATTGTGTCCTATGGGTTTTAATGAAAGTAGTCATCATGTCAATGCAGCATTTATCCTATAATCTCAAGCTGAACAGAGCCAAGCATTAACTTCACCCGTATTGTGCACAAAACCACAACGCACCCTGAACAGTTGCCCCAAAGGAACATTTCGTGGTAAAAACATGTTGACCAACGCAAAAACAAACAGTCAAGTAATCCAAGTGCATCTTCACATTTATTTATTCTGTCATTAAAAAATACTCAAAAGGCGCTAAAACTAATTAAGAGAGGTGTATCAAAGGCCAATAATATTGTAATCCATCAACCTTAAACCATTTGCATTAAATTGTTGCTACCTCTATACTTGCTTCCCATAGTCCTTTGCAGCTGAATTCCTTACATTTGCAATGTATGGCTGCGTGAGAAAGGAAGATCAGCTTTAACCACCACAAGAGCTGTGAAGAAGAAAAATGATGAGCAATTTTATTTAGATATTTATTTTAAATAATATTAATAAAATAACTATATAATATACTTAATAATATAAAAAATAATAATTAATTTAATACTTAAAATACTCCAAAGTAGAATAATTTCATAGGCATATGTATTGAAAGATACAATAGATAATGAGAGGAGACGTTCAAGCCTATGAGTCTTTGCTCCATTGTCCGGGGGGGCAGACTAATTGTTGACTTGGCGTTTGCAACTTATAAACGAAATTTTTGTGTATTGTACAAAGTAAACCACATCCTGTATGAACTTCTTGTTTTCCTGTACACCTGAACCAACAGATTAGGAAATCCCGTCACTTTTCATGGGACTGGCCTACTTTGCAGTGTATTTTAGCCCAGGCTTGCGCATTTCACAATTGGGTTGCCTGTGCACGGTGGACTTTATCAGACAGCAGTACTAAAAGCTTTTAAAGAAGATGCACGCCCTACCTTGCATTTACAAAGGAATTGAAGGTGCTTGTGAACACATTCTCTTACCTCCCTGGCCAAGTAGGGAAGGATACGAAACAAAACACAGTTATCACACACCTGTATCCCAGTATCCCCATTGTGTTGATTGGCCCGTCTAGTGGAGTGAAATGCATTCACAATGGGTCTAGCACACATATTGTGTATTAAAACAACAACTTACCCTATAAACAAAATTAATTCATACACAGTATTACGGACCACAGATCCCCATTTTTACTAAATACACAGCTTAAGAACACCAGTAGATTAAGGCAGATCATCCACTACAGGAACTTTTTCTATTTGGAACCGACTTAATAATGTGGTTAAATTAATTTAACCTATATTGGCGAAAAGATCTTACATTGTTGCTTAAAAATGTCGCAACAACTCTACGCACCACGAACTATAAAATGATGGCTACTGTAGTGAAGAGGACATCTAAAGCCTTAGAGTTTCCGTCTTAAAAGTAAGAAACATTCCTGCTCGTGATGCAACATTAGAGATGAAAATCTTCCTGCAAACCTCCAGTTCATCTTGGTCTTATCAACGTTAATCTCCAATTCTTTCTTTCATTGTTGACTTAATGTACACAAACTAAAATGCGAGATGACCTTCAGGAGATGAGATGTGAAGGAGGCTTACCTTTCCGAAATTTTCTTTACAGGTGAATGATTAGTAAGCCTTGGCGGGCCACAGCCCACCTTGTATCTACAATCCATGCCTGCAGACGTGTTTCTTGTAAGGTTAAAAACAAAAACTAGTTAGCCCTGCAGGACTGGCAAAGTTTTTTCCTAGTCAAGAAATGTCCACCTGGTCAGTATTCAGACCATGATTGGGAAATTTCTGATCAACAAATAAAACAAAAAGATCCCCAGTTTTATTGCTCTTTTGGCAACAGTTTTTTGGGGGGCTTGAACAGAAGACACAAGTCCCGGTTTGAAAATCGGATCTATTGGAATTCGAAACACGGAAATATTAGGAATAGATTCAAGAACCTGAACGTTTTTGAAGGTCAAAAATAGATTTAAACAAAAAAAGTGTTTGAAAATTAAAAAAAAATTCCAATCATTGGTTTCGAAACGTATTTTAGAACGTCAATAGGTTCCGGCAGAGGCCAAAGTTGAACTAAATCATCACGGGTTCATTATATTTCTACCTAACCATTACTTCTTCTCTAGGTGACCCAAACCCCCACAGTGCCCTTCTACAGATTCTTTGGTACCCTTACCAAGACCTCTTAAAGTGTGGGGAAAACACTATCCAAGAGTTTGATCAGCCACAAAATTGTAGTGGTCGATTGTGGACCGAAGTAATTGGATGTTTTTTCGGGCGGCCAACGACGCTGTCCAAACTGGACAAATGGGTGAAGTGGAGGGCAGGAAAACCACGGGCGATCCCCAGCTCTTATAGACTGCAGACCGCTAGCGTGGGAACTGTGGGCATGGCTCCTTTTGTGCAATCAAGTGCTTTGTTCAGCGGATCGCTCGCTATGGCGAATGGACCGGTCAGATACAAATAAAGTTACACGGTTGTGCACCCAGCTTAAGGCCACATTACCCGTTGCGCGTGGTTCAGTTGTAGAAATATGGTGGGGGAGACGATGTATAAACAAATCTTAATTTCCAGATGTTTTCTTTCTCTTGAGAACCAACTCTGGGCTTATTAAAATTACAAACCCGCCTCCTTCCTCCTTTAAATTCAAACTAATGAATGACTGTTTATTTGCACGATTGTTCCACCCCTAGGTGTAGTTATATACCATCCTGAGCAGAGGCATTGACCATCAGTACACATCAGGTGTAATGATTAATTGGAAAGACAGACTGAAACAGGGACTTGTAGGAATAGAACCCCTCCCAGCGATAAAATGTGGCGTCCAGTCGCACTGCCATGTATCTCAGGAGAGTCAATAGAAGTAGAAATAAAGTCCTTTTCCCTTTCTGCTAAAGGAACTCACTAAAAAGCGGCTCGTTCTTTGGAGGGAGCGTCGTTATAAAGTTATGCTAACTTTAAACTGCTTTCACTTGGGTAACTAATTCAATGGTCTTCTTTGGAAAAATTAACGGTTTACCGATACCCAATCCCAAGATCAATATGATATCTAACTATTTATACAATGATTAATGGGATCTCTCCAAACCGTATGTTAAGGGAGTGTCAACGTCTACAGATTGTGCGGTTAGTAGGAATTGTGATGTAAATTAAGTCTGGGGATTAGAAAAAATGGGTGCCAGGCAATGTGTTGGGGCAGTCAAACATTTCTTTACTTCTAAGGCCCAATAATAAATTAACCAACAGGAAAACTTTATTAATGGAGAACTAAACTGTAATACATCCACACCTCTGGTCGTACACGAACTCTACATTGCTGTAACAAACTTCAGGCTTCCGTCAACACCTAATTGCCCTACCACTCTACATTGGCTCCGTACACAACACGTCTACATTGGCTCCGTACACAACCACCTCACATTGGCTCCTTACACAACACTCTAC
Source organism: Hymenochirus boettgeri (assembly GCA_019447015.1). NCBI lineage: Eukaryota > Metazoa > Chordata > Amphibia > Anura > Pipidae > Hymenochirus > Hymenochirus boettgeri. The sequence goes on from CM033476.1 coordinate 91,403,012, forward strand.
TTGGCTGTACCCAAAATCTAATGACAGCACACCTTACATGCTGCTTACACAACATCTAGGCTCCGATGTACCTCACAGACCCTTAGGGTACCTCTACATTGTCCTCCGTACTAACACTCTACATTGCCCATGACACAACACTCTAAATTGGTTGCCGTTACACAACACTCTCAAATTGACGCCGTACACACACCTCTCATTGGCTCCATACACAACACTCTATGTTGGCACCATACACGAACACTTTAACATGGGTCCGTACACAACACTCTACATTGGGCTCCAACCACAACATCTACATTGGCGGCGTACACAACACCTCAAATTGGCGCCGTAACAAACACTCTTCATTGTTCCATACACACACTCTAAGATTGGCGCCATACAAACACTCCTCTTTGGCACCCCACTGCCAACACTCCCTTTGGACTCGTACACAACAACTCTTCATTGGCTCCTTACACCATATCGATTACACCACAATGGAGTAATTGGGTCCCCTATTAATAAGTAAAAATATTATTTTTAGAATTCCTCATGTTTATATTTCACATAACCAGTATTCTACATATTCTCTTCCGTTTTAAAGAAATCAGTTGAATTTATAACCCCTGCATTTCCTGCTGTTGACATAGAGCTGATATTTCTAGATGTCTGTAACGTCCCTTATACCGAATGCACCACTACCTTGGAATGGCTCCTAACAGTAATTTCTTTACTGATTGGCTGTTGTGGGTCACAACTGCTCGATCTCTTATGAGCGAACTGGAATCAACCCAGCGCTGGATCAAGGACACGACCATAACAGTCTCTATTAGAGTGTCACTGCAAACAGGGCGAAGTCAGTTATTTTCGGTTTTATGTTATTATACACAGACACAATCTAAAATGGGAGGTTCTAAGGTCAATAGGTAGAAAAATCTGCCTTTTTTTCTTAAAAGTAATTTGTATTTGGCATGAACTTCCCCTTTACTGTGACATTCAGTACATAGCGAGGCCAAGGCTAACACTGCGTGGTTGTGACAGTGGGGACAATAACCAACAAAAAGAAGAAAGTCCTTTACATGGTTAGGTAAACTGTCAAGTTGTGAACAGGTGGATCTGTTCAGAACAACCACCCACTGTCTCATATGCATTCTGGGTAGGGGGGATAACGAAAAGACAAGATGAACAAACACCTTTAATATATTAATCACATTTCGTAACGCATAGCAATTCCGTTAATGACTTTTGTCCCACAAAATGGTTGTTCATGTTTTCATCCAATAGATGCCCCATTCGAAGAAACTGTTGATTAAATGAGACCCCGCCGACGGATCTTGTTTATGGCATTATCGAGGATATTGCTCCTGAAATTTTATCAGTTTGATGAAAAACTCAATTCGGAAAGTACTTTGTAACTCGAGCTCCCTATTCATGTTCCCAATTGATTAGCAGGTAAGAACTGCGTTTTGGTATTTGAAGCAATGTCGCATTATTCAGATGAAAGTAAGAGAGAAGAAAAAAAACACAATACGTGGGTCCCATCTGTTTGGTTTATTTAATAACCGCACTGTTGTTTTTTTCAAGTATTTTTAGGGAAAATCAAGCGATGCACGTTAGACGGCCACACTACTAATAAGCATTTTAAGCATGCCATTTAAAGGTTGGGCACAGAAGGAACACAGTGATTGGTCCAAATGCATGAAACAACATTAGGTTGGTTAAAGGGTGGGGAAAGTCGCGGGGAACGCACATTCCCGCACGTGATTTCAATGCGTCACGACAATTTGCGTTTTGCGTGCACCCATTTTTTACGCGTAGGCATGCGTTTTTAATAATTTAATTACAAAACAACGACGCGCAAAACGAGGGAAAACGCACATGAATCGGGCGATAACGCTCGTGATTGGATTCATAAGTAAAATGTCAGTGAAAGCCGTCGTTTGTAATGACAAAGCCTGTTACCTATTACCAATAATAATAATAAACATAAAAATGGTGGGTAAACTGCGTTTTTCAATTGTAGACCTTTCTTAAGAAAGATTTGAACCCGAACCTCGTAGACATAGTTTAAGGGCCTACCCATTTTTGAAGCATTTGAGGTTTTTTATCTGATGATGCATTCATTCTAGAGCAGGTGTTGGTCGAGATAGGTCACACACTCCAATTGGGCAGTTTTCCTTTATACATCCCCAATCCATGTCCAAGGGGCACCCCCCATATTTGAGCTTTGTATATCAACGATCAAGTAGCCTTTATTTAGTGAATAATGAATTGCACACTATCCAGGGAACTGAATAAGGGCGGGGATGTATAAGTGTAATGTACCCCCTACGTGTAATGATTCAGCAGTCCTCATGACCTTTAGGAAAAATCACCAAGGTCGATATGGTCACAAAACCCTTGGTGATTCTGAATATCCTTAAAAATTTACAGTTAGGATATATATATATATTATATATCACATGAATACACGTTATTTCTTATAATATGCAGGTATGTGACACGAATTAGCATGGCTAAGCATCTGGTTTAAGGAATATAATTTTACGTGGCCTCCTTACTGTAGTATCTGTATGATGATTTTGCCCACTGTATTTCTACATGCTGTGTATAGAATGGCTGTGGTAGATTGGCCTTTCTTTCTCTCTCTAGGTCTGACAGTGGCACTTATCCTTCCAAACCTCTAGCCAGAAAACACACAGATTTTTTCCGCCACCAACAACGCTGCAGCTGCGGAACCCCCAGACACTGCCACCCCCCCCCTCTCTGTCCAGGGGGTGGGGGAGAGTACATACGCAGACATTGGGTGTGGTACATGCTCCTGCTGGATTAAAGACTCAACCCCACCCACGTCTGCAAGAGTGGAACAAACTCCGGCACACTCCACAAAACAGTAGCCGACACAGTACACACGTGTTAACCTGCACAACATAACTAGGAACCACTGAATAGTCTCCATTTTAAATACTAATGGTTACAAAAACCAAACAACAATCAGTGTCCAGTGGTACAACACATGTGTACACAACAACAGAGTCACCTGCAGTAAATATGCCTGCACTACCTTAGGGACCCACTTACTGTGTAACGTGCCAACTGGTGATTGCAATGTGGATCTAGTCCTGGCTAAGGTGATGGTAAACCCAAGAGTATTCCAGCTGACAGATCTAACCGAATCGTTATATAACGAAATGACCAACTAAAATAATGTCATAGGGTCTTTAATTGTGCTAAAAGATCAGATGGGTTTCACGCCAATTAAAAACTCTCATGATGTCTTCGGCGTGCCAACCAAATATGCGTAACAGAACATTGAATCGTTCTAAGATGGTGTATGGAGCTGGTCATTTTCAATTCTGATGGCTAGACTCCAATATGAGATCATTAACAGATCTCGCAAGATTCTTTGGATGGAGCGTAGACGACATGGCACATTATTAGTTATAAACCAACATCGCCGCAACCTTAATATACCGGATTATAAGGCGACATAAAATGTCATCCTTTTTCAAAATAAAGATAGTTCAACGTTTTAAATAGGACCAATCTTAAATGAAAGAGTTGGTCTGGTCAGTTGGCAAGGGTTATTGTTTGCCCCATCATTGGTTATACATTCTTACATACATATTATTATTCATATTTTATTGTGATTTTATAGCGCTAAACATCCTTCCGTAACTTTTCATTACATGTATACCATTTCACATCAGCCTGCTCGAGTACTCACCATCTAGGTAATAATTATATTATTGGGATTTCTAATAGCGCCAACATCTTCCCTAGTGATTTTACAATTAACATGTATACATTCACATCAGGCACCTGCCCGAAGAGTTAAATCTTAGTTAATAAGTTATTATTATTGTGGATTTATATTAGCACCAACATCTTCCGTAGCGCTTTACACTTCATGTATAACATCACATCAGCACACTGCCCCGAAGAGCTTACAATATCTAGTTATAAGTTATTAATATTGTGGGATTATATGCACCACCACTCTTCCGCAGCGCTTTACAATTCCAGGTATACATTCCATCAGGCCCTTCCCCGAAGAGGCTTACAATCTAGTTAATAATTATATTGTGGATTTAATATAGCGCCAAACATCTTCCTCTCGCGCTTTACATTCACAATGTAGACATTCAACATCAGAGCCCTGCACCGAAGAGCGTTACAATCTAGTTAAGTAATTATTATTTTTGGATATATATAGCGCCAACATCTTCCGTAGCACTTTACAATTCCATGTTACATTTCCAATCAGCTCAGGCCCTGCCCGAAAGCTACAATCTAGTTAATAATAATTATTGTTTGTGGTTTTATAGGCACCAACAGTCTTCCGTAGCGCTTTACAATTACTGCACAACATTCACATCGACAAGGCCCTGCCCTGAAGGCTTACGACAATCTAACACATTTATTTGAACATACAGCCTATCAAGTCTTTATGATATGTGGGGGAACAGGTGTACGGAGGAACGTCACGCAAACATGGGGGAGAACTACAACTCCTTGCAGATGTGTCCAAGTGTGAAATCGAACTCATGACCTTCAGTGCTAAAGGTCATCAGTGCTAACCACTAAACCACCTGCTGCCCCAACCACTAAGCCACCGTGCGGTCCCAACCATGAGCCCCAGCTGCCCCAACAATAAGCCACATACTGCCCCAAACCAATGGCCACCGTGCTGCCCCAACCACTAAGCCACATGCTGCCCCAAACTACCCAGCCACCGTGCGGCCCACAACCACGTAAGCCACCGTACTGCCCCAAACCAATGAGCCACCGTGACTGCACAACCACTAAGCTACCGTGCTTGCCCCAACCAATAATGCCCACCGTACTGCCACACCAACAATAGCCACCGTACTGACCCAACCAATAAGCCACCGTAACATTCCCTTTTCGAATTCCCTGGCAGTGCAGCCCCCTCGTGGAGGGAAGATAACTTATCTTCTTATCGAGAGTGAGAGGAAGGGCTAAAATATGAAATAAAGGGTTAAATACGCCACCCTTAATCCGTTATAAAGACCATAGTTAATCATAGTCATTCTATAACAAAGAGGCAACCTACAGATAGATACTTATCAATGTCTCCTTATTGTTCTGGGAACTAATGAAGAAATAAGGCATCAAAACAAATAGACAGGTACGGGCATAGTTTTTAGAGGCGGAATAGAGCAATGTTGCATAGCAGGTGGAAAACAATATAGCTAAGGCAAAGCTTCCACACGGTTTCAACAGATTGCTTAAAGCACGAGACTGGCTTGCTGCCTGTCTTAAGGAGAACAGAAACCTTAATTCAGAGAGCATTAATTTGCCCCTGGAGAGAGATTTCCAGTATTGTGCATCTACCCCACTTGCCTCAATGTTGTTAAGATCGGCAGGTTGGAACTTGCTGGTTAAAAATGCCATAAACAACCACCCCAATTTAACTACGGTGTCTATTCTGGGAGTGAGGAAACGGTGAACATGCCATTTACCATTTCAGGCTGTTAAAAATTATTTCTACCACCCTCCCTCGTTATTCCCTTGCCACACACACAAAAACTATGTACTTCCCCAACCTTAGCAGGTGTCTGCAGATCAATACTGTCCAACATTTCCGATGATCATTCAATGCCTCATTGGGGAGAAGCTTAATTACTCACTGTCTTGGTGTCAATCTATTTGGGGGTTGTTTGAAAAAACACTGACGTTTATCACCTCACCAATCCAAAAAAAATCCTTCCCCCGGTCATTCTTTTTTTCCTTTAAGACATTGCAGATTCTGGACTGGCATATATCTTTAAAGACCCTACACTTGCAGGTTCAAGGATGTTGGCACAGGTGCATTTCCAACGATCCCGAGTTCATGTGGAAAGGTAACTATTGAAGCCTCTCAGAGATGTAGACAAAGCCTCTTTCATAGACGACTTCAATCACCACCACTTTCCACAAGTGTACACTTGAATTTCAACTATCAGGAGGAACATAAATACCTGAAAGTGACAGAGGTCTAAACCTGCCAGTGCAGTGGGGTTAAATATTCTACCAAATTACAGCCCCCAACCAGGGAGGGGGCCTCATTACAATTTTGCTAGGGGGTTCGGTATTTCTAGTATGTACTGCAGAAAGAGAGTTGTCAAAGTTACCTTGATCCCCTAAACCACAGGCAACCAATGAAATCAGACAGCCGATAAAAAGTTCCCGCGATCGCTCGGTGTCTGAACCTTTAAACTACTCTGAAACGTCGAGTAACAAATGGCAGATAAAGCATGGTAACTAACAGTACATGGCTCACGCACAGAAAATAGTCACGGAACCACGATAAGATGGCACCGAAACAAACACTATTCTTGGAGGGTTGCCGAAACCACCGTGTGTATTTGGTACTCCCTAGGTAAGCAAGAAGCTTCAATTGGAGAGATGTGGCAGAATAAAATTCCGTTTCATGCGGACGCATTTATAAATCAGGCACACTAACAGGTGTTTTTGCAAAGCGCGTTAGTCGGGGGCGATTTTTTAAGAAAGAAAGCGGGGTGTCACGTTCAGGCTAAAAGTCGCGCAATAAACAAAAGTTTTGCTTTAGAATTTGCAGCGCGCTGGGGGGGGGAGGGGGAGGGGGGGGGGGGTATAGTTTTTGTTTATTTTTTTTTGTCTTTTTTGTAATTAGCCCACGCAGTGGAACTGGAACCTTTACAAAAAAAATAAAATAAAAAAAATCTTTTTTCAGTGGTTCGTTTGTTGTTTTTGAAAAGACTAAATTGAAATGATCCCCAGCGGCGACGACGGGGGCGGGAATGCCGACTGTGATATTCGTTGTTGTAATAAATAGCAAGGGAATCATACTTCGATTTTGTTTACTCCGCTTTTGTCGCTGTCGTTCTCAACACGGTGCCACAGCTCAACTCGGCCTGTACACACGAGGTTAAAAAGTGAATCGCACTCGCAAAAATCTAAGCAATACAAGTGCTGTGTGTGTTTTGTTGTATTCGCACACAGCAAGTTAAAATTTAGCGGGGAACATTGCCTCGTTGTCGTTTTTATTCCTATTATATAAAATAAAAAGTACATTGCAAATCCCACCACAAATGTGCTCAAAAGCAATCGTTACTGATTGGAATGGGATATAAAGTAATGCGTCAGAGTCTGGCCTAAAAGCTAGAGGTCTGGCACACTTTGTGGGTACAGATTGCACCTTCTAGGTGCCCTCACTCTCACGTTTCGTCTCGGACTAGACCCTGCCCCACTCTGCAAGTGAGTCCAGTTGAAGTCACTCTAGGCACACTATGGTTGGCTTTGGCCTAGTAATTGTTGGCTCACAAGTGGCATTTATACTGCATTATATCTGCATAAATGTCCTCATGTTGGAAGCACACCAATGAATTAGGTTAGGCCCACGAGGAAGTCCAGGTCCATTCCCAATGAGCCTCCCAATTACCCAGGGTAATGGTTGCCAGACAGCGTTCGATAGTCACATCTATCACAATCATGATCTGCAAACTGTATCCGCAGGAAACGTTGCAGAACGTCGGAAAGGTTCAACGGCTCCAGTTGCCACATTCCAATCGATTGCGTTGGCGTTCACCCTGGATAGGGATATCTAACTAGGTGGAATGTGTATGGTGCCCAGCGTTATCCCACAGAGTTTCAGACTAGTTACATAAAGGAAAAAGTAAAAGAAAAAAACACAAACACCCCCCCCCCCCCAAAAACAAAAAAAAAAAAATATGAGAATTTGACTCCTAATAAATGGAATATATTTTCGCACCAGAGGGAAAGGCCTTAAGAATGTAAACTTCCCCTACTCGCAATTAGTCCCGGCCGAGAGCCCGTCATAAATGCCATTCAGCACGGTAGAAGCATTGCTTAGGCACAGCCGACAATTACAAGGCCGTGAGCAGGATCGGTCCATGCTGGTTACCAATTACCTGGGTCATGGAATTAGGTGATATAGGACTCCTCAAGGCTTTTGGCTCCCTTATTCATAATGACCTGTACATGGTCAAATCCTAGCATTCCTCCTGCTTCCCATAATTACAGTTGTCCCCATCAGTCCTCCTGGAAGTCAAACTGGGACACAGAGAGGACCATTTTACCTCTGGCTTCTCCAGCAGGGAAGGAATTCAGTGATGTGATGGGAAGGTAAAACTCATTTTCTGAGTCTTTTCGCTGAACAGAACTGTTTGCCCCTTATTTTCAACACAGAGCTTCTTGGAAATTTAAAGGGATGTTAACGCATTAAAGCCAGAGGAACACCAATAAGACTATGTAGAGGGTATTATCAAATAGACACTGGTCAAAGCGGGCAACCATATACAACCCGAATGCCGTGAAACAAATTCACTGTTAGTAAAAGTCGACCATCTCTGACGCGTTTCGCGTATCCATAGCACGCTTCATCACAGGCAGACGTTACAACATGAAAACGTCCTTTAAAAAGGAAGCAAAAACAATCATATAAACATAAAACAGGGACGTTAAAAATCTAGTTGATGATAATGATACATATATATCCAAAGTAGAGCGGAATGGTATATTCGGCACCAAATAGGCCCATTGTGGAAATAATAAAAATAACTTGAGTGCATACTTTAAAAATTGACAAAGCAAATGAGACTCTTAGATGTTGCCAACATTTAGCCGTGCGTTCATTAAATCAGTAGGACACATAGGTGATTGGCTTTTTTACCCGGGCTCACAGCTACGGGATCATAGATTCCTGAAAATGTGTGGGGGCCGAGGGCAGCCTTGTACAGCCCTTGGCTTCCATGCCCCTTGGTCTATCCATGGTCCAATATGCTCTCGCAGACTATTTCAACTGTCATTGTATCTAAGTTTCAGTGCAGTGTCAGATTTTAAAAGCTGAATGACACAAGATAACCCTTTTCCAAGCCCGGCGCCGTAGTGTCTCCAAGTAAAAACACATTTAAGTACATAAGAAGAATAAAAAAAAAAGGTGATATTTTCAGGCTTTTACAAATCATGTCAGAGTTCCGTTGCCAAAACGCGAATCAAAACGAAAAATTCCCTCCAAGGATGATGTAGTTTACCAAAATCGCACTACAATCTCGGTATCTCATCATCATCCCCAAACGATGGATTTCTCTAACTGTTTCCACAACACTCCGTGAGCCAGTGAGAGAATACTGAGAAACCTCATTGGTGTGGTGAGTCCACGTGGAGTTAAATAGTTTCATAATACAAAACAGCCTCTACGTGGACCAACCACTTCATTGGCAGATCTGAGACCCTCAATGTAGTATTTTTCCACTCTAGAGGCCAATACAAAGCGAGGGAAATGGAATATTTAACAAAGACTGACCTTTCTGTTCCTGCCAAACCCAAACTCTTCTTATATAGATGAGATAGATACATATACTATAAAGATGTTCCTACATATGGTGGCCATACACCGCTTTCCACCAGCCCACTTGGTATATTGGGATCTGTCCCCCCACGCCCGCGCACCGCATTCAGTGGGAACAGCACCACTCAAGGTTTGAATTACATTTTTTAGTATTTAAGAGTTTATTCAACCAATGCAATTACAAGCCAAAGATAATCACACACCTCTCAAACATCACGAACACCCTGTGTATGGCTACCTTAAGGCATGTCCATGAAGTTGATGACAATATGGGTTTGGGGGCCATTTTATATTTATCGCCCCATACCTTAAGGCATGTCCATGAGTGATGAACAATATGGGTTTGGGGGCATTTTGTATTTTAGCCCCATACCTTAGGCATGTCCATGAGTTGACAATTTGGGTTTGGGGGGCCATTTTGTATTTTAAGCCCCATACCTTAAGGCATGTCCATGAGTTGATGACATATGGGTTTGGGGGCCATTTTGTATTTTAGACCCCATACCTTAAGGCATGTCCATGAGTTGACAATTTGGGTTTGGGGGCCATTTTGTATTTTAGCCCCATACCTTAAGGCATGTCCATGAGTTGATTGACAATATGGGTTGGGGGCCATTTTGTATTTTAGCCCCATACCTTGAAGGCATGTCCATGAGTTGACAATTTGGGTTTGGGGCCATTTTGTATGTTAGCCCCATACCTTAAGGATGTCCATGAGTTGACAATTTGGGTTTGGGGGCCATTTTGTATTTTAGAGCCCCATACCTTAAGGCATGTCCATGGTTGACAATTGGGTTTGGGGCCATTTTGGTATGTTTAGCCCCATGTAGGCCAGAGACGGTCACAGATGGTTTAAAATAGGGAAGAGGGAGGATTTGGAATTGGTCTGGTTTTATTCTTCCGTACCGTGTAATTTCTACTGATTAAAACGAAGAACACTTTAGGCTAGATAAATCCAAGCAAGCATTCTCAACCAATTATTATAACTGAAGCCACACTGGCCCCTTGATTTAAAAAATGTTTGCTGATGTTTCCTTAACAACAAAACACACCTTGTTTTATTTAGAATGATTTGTGATGTGCTTTGATATTTGTACCCAATAATCGAGTGCAGCCCTAATCGTGGGTGAATATTTCATGTCAGCGCTCTTTTAATTCCCAAGATTTTTCCATTTCTCTCTGTTCCAGTGGATTTAGTGCGCCCATCTTTCCGCAGTGGATACCGATCCTGCAGGTTGGCGGCGGGCCTGAAATACACAAATTGGCGTATACTGAGAAAGTCATTTCCACGTAATTAATGTGAAAGTAAGGGATTTTCAGATGCCAGACCACGTAACTGAAATCTCAGATGCGTTTCTCAGCAATTCCTGTCTCTCCAAGTCGATGGCTGGGGATGAATTTCTTCATGGAGGCGCCACTGCCTATTTCATTCCTCCTAGACTAATTCAGTAAATAGTTTATTCCCAGCACTGGCATGGAGGGGGAGGATGTTTTCATCAAAATCCATGAACATTCAACGCTTTATTCCTCAATAGACTCAAAAGGTCCTAATTCTTGCCTCCTATTGGTTATTTAGGTTGACAGTGAAATATGGGTGGACAGAAAGGATTCTGGGAAACATAGGATCAACTTTAATAAAAAAAGTCGTGTTGTTTTATATGGTGAAATACGATTCAAGTCCAGCCCCAAGGCTTCATCCTTCTCCATACATTGGTTCAAACATGTTATAGTTTCAATCCCTAACCCCAGTAGGTCAATATGGGAACCTACATAAAGTCCCCCGATAGGATTATTTCCCACCTTGTTCTCTAGTTTAACCAACCTGCGGACATTAACTAGAGCCACCCCATAATTCCCACATTACAACACAGGCCACTGTACTGTCCATATTACCTTCCTGCCCACCCCTCAATATGTCCAATATTAAAGGTAAGTACATTTAACTGTCTCTTTTTTTTACTCTCCCCCCTACAGTGGTTATAGGTATATAGATGCTTGACCAATCGGTGATTTCAGGAACCAAGTTTAAAACCCTAATAAAAGGTATTGATTCTTTAAAATATATCGAACCCGGGATCGTTAATAACACACCTGGGTTACGACAGCGGATTGTTTTAGACACTGAACACCCCAGTTACTGAGATTCTAACTAAAAGAGGAAAAATTTAAGTATAAACTTTAAATGGGCTTAAAAAAGGCTGCAATATGGAAGGTAATGTGTGTGTGTGTCGGTGCTGCAGTAATTTTTTATGATTTACTTAGGTTGCCATTGTATTGTAAATGTGCTTCTTTTCATGTGGTCAATGGTCTATGGGCCCATTCGGGGTTTCCCTGGTATCCTGTGGGGCTAGGGTATAAAGATGGATAGATGGACGTATGTCTTTTATACAACCGCCAATACTATTTACTATGTAACTGTATATACAGACATTATGGGTTGGGTATAAAGTTGGACTAGATGGACGTATGTCTTATACAACCTCCAATACTACGTTACTATGTAAATGTATCACAGAACACTTATGGGTAGGGTATAAAGGTTGGACTAGATGGACGTATGTCTTTATAGAACCTCCAATACTATGTTACTATGTAACGGTTATACAGACATTATGGGTAGGGTATAAAGGTTGGACAGATGGAGGTATGGTGCTTTATACAATCTCCAATACTATGTTACTATGTAACTGTTATACAGACATTATGGTAGGGTGTAAAGGTTGGACTAGATGGATGATGTCTTTAATAACCTCTATACTATGTTACTCATGTAACTGTTATACAGACATTATGGATAGGGTATAAGGTTGGAACTAGATGGACGTATGTCTTATACAACCTCCAATACTATGTTACTATGTAACTGTTATACAGACATTATGGGTAGGGTATAAAGGTTGGATAGATGGAGGTATGTCTTTATACACCAATCCCATATATTGTTACTATGTAACTGTTATACAGAACATTATGGGTAGGTGTAAAGGTTGGACTAGATGGATGTATGTCGTTATATAACCTCTAATACTATGTTACTATGTAACTGTTATACATACATAGGATAGGGTATAAGGTTGGACTAGATGGACGTATGTCTTTATACAACCTCCAATACTATGTTCATGTAACTGTATACAGACATTATAGGTAGGGTTAAAGGTTGGACTAGATGGACGTATGTCTTTATGCAACCTCCCAATACTATGTCACTCTGTAACTAGTGTTATACAGACATTGATGGGTAGGGTATAAAGGTTGGCTGCATGGACGTAGTCTTATATACACCCACCTCCAATACTAGTTACTAGGTAACTGTTATACAGACATTATGGGTAGGGTATAAGGTTGGACTAGATGGATGTAGTGTCTATACAACCTCCAATACTATGTTTACTATGTAAATGTTATCATGCAGACATAGGTAAGTATACAGGGACTAGATGGACGTATGTCTTTATACAACTCCAATACTATGTTACAATGGACTGTTATAACAGACATTATGGGTAGGTATAAAGGTTGACTAGATGGACGTAGTCTTTATACAACCTCCAATACTATGTTACTATGTAACTGTTATACAGACATTATGGTAGGGTTATAAAGGTTGGACTAGATGGACTATGTCTTTATACAACCTCCAATACTTAGTGTTACAAGTAACGTTTATACAGACATTGATGGGTGGGTATAAAGGTTGGACTAGATGGAGTATGTCTTTATACAACCTCCAATACTATGTTACTATGTAATGTTATACAGACATTTGGGTAGGTATAAGGTTGGACTAGATGGAGTATGTCTTTATTAACCTCATACTATGTTACTAGGTAAATGTTTACAGACATTATGGGTGTATAAGGTTGGACTAGATGGACGTATGTCTTATAACAACCTCTCATTACTATATTACTATGTAACTGTTATATACAGACATTATGGGTAGGGTATAAGGTTGGATAGATGGATGTATGTCTTTATACAACCTCCAATACTATATTACTATGTAACTGTTATACAGACATTATGGGTAGGGTTAAAAGGTTGGAATAGATGGACGTATGTCTTTATACAACCTCCATTACTATGTTACTATGTAACTGTTATACAGACATTATGGGTAGGGTATAAAGGTTGACTAGATGGACGTATGTCTTATTACAACCTCAATACTATGTACTATGTAACTGTTAGACACACAATGGTAGGGTATAAAGGTTGGACTAGATGATGTATGTCTTTATACACCTCCAAACTATATTACTAGTAACTGTTTATACAGACATTATGGGTAGGGTATAAGGTGGACTAGATGGACGTATGTCTTTATACAACCTCAATACTATGTTATATGTAACGTGTTAGACAAAACATGATGGGTAGGGTATAAAGGTTGGACTAGATGGACGTATGTCTTTATACAACCTCCAATACTATATACTATGTAACATGTTATCAGACTTATGGGTAGGGTATAAAGGTTGGAATAGATGGACGTATGTCTTTATACAACCTCCAATACTATGTTACTATGTAACTGTTATACAGACATTATGGGTAGGGTATAAAAGGTTGGACAGATGGACGTGTGTCTTTATACAACTCCAATACTATGTTATTATGTAACTGTTATACAGACATTATGGGTAGGGGTATAAGGTTGGACTAGATTGGACGTATGTCTTTATACAACCTCCAATACTATGTTACTATGTTTTATAAAGACATTGGGTAGGGTATAAGGTTTGGACTAGATGGACGTATGTCTTTATACAACCCCATACTATGTTACTATGTACTGTTTAAAGACATTATGGGTAGGGTATAAAGGTTGGACTAGATGGACGTATGTCTTTAACAACCTCAATTACTATTTTACTATGTAACTGTTATACAGACATTATGGGTAGGGTATAAAGGTTGGACTAGATGGAAGTATGTCTTTTACAACCTCCATACTATGTTATATGTAAGTTATACAGACATTATGGTAAGGTATAAGGTGGACTAGATGGACGTTATGTCTTTAGTACAACCTCAAACATGTTACTTGTAACTGTTTATAAAGACATTATGGGGTAGGTGGTATAAGGTGGACTAGAGGACGTATGTCTTTATCAAACCCGGCATGACTTATGTACTATGTAACGTTATACAGACATTATGGGTAGGGTGATGTAAGGTGGACTAGATGGACGTATGTCTTTATACAACCTCCAATACTATGTTACTATGTAACTGTTAGACAAACATGATGGGTAGGGTATAAAGGTTGGACTAGATGGATATGTGTATTCAACCTCCATTGTTATGTAATTATGTTGACTAACAAGTGTAATCAAACAGTGTAGCATCTACAATCCATCTAGATCACGACTTAAAACCTATTAAAATGTAGATCTAGATTTAATTTAACACAGAAGTACCACCTGACATCACTGCAGATCATTATCAATCCCAGATTGTTAATGTAAACATCCAGTGTCACTTTTACTTACAAACTATATCCATAAATTAGCACTGTGGGTGAGGAATTTAAAAAGAGCTGCAGTGATGTCAGGCGCTCATTCTATTAGATGGATTTCCTAAACCTCTGGAACCAAATGGAACATAACGGAAAACAATTTATACAACATATGGTCATTTTCGGCCCTTCTGCTCCTTTGCGCGTGTTTCTTAGAGAAGGGGTTTCTATCGGGTCTATTGTGACACTACAATGTATGATAAGCGGCTTAAAAATTAGAAATGGGAAATATTTTACGAGTAGTTCTAAACGGTTGAACTATAAATAAAAACGTCAAGATGTAATGATTATAGAAATGTGGAATTCATGAGAACATTGACCTGATATCTTTCCAAATCAGCCCAAACAATAAATCCAGGAGATTAAGTTGAATTACGGCTGAACTCTGTGAGAAGTAGACATCATGGGGGTACCGTGGCCAAGATCAATCTAATGCGGCCCAGGCGAGTTCAGCAAATTGTGGGCCCAGAGGAAGTTTATCCTACGGAAGAGTCAATTGGTTGCTGGATATTTTGTTTATCATATTGAGCTGCTCCAATCAGACTGGAAGGTTTGTAGTATAGACTACGCTGTAGTAGTTTTATAACATCAATAGCTGGAGGGCTGTAGTTTTGGTTCTGCTATGGTTGTTCCCTGGAAGCCAAAGATCACTCTGCAGCACACCCAGATTATTTGCAATGCATTTCAGTGCATTGTGGTGCACTGAGTGTCCCACATTTGCCAGGGTGGGATGTCTGGCACTATGATTTGAGAGGAGCGCAGCATAGGCAGTGAAGCTTTCTAAATGACCATGCGCATCCAAATCGGGGCAGTGGGGTCTAAGCCATAAACTTCTCACAGGGTAAATAGACGCTATTGCCTTGGTTCTAATTCTATTTGACTGGGAAATCTACAGTTACCTATATATATATATTTATTGGTTCTGCCTTTACACTGTAAAACAGTAAGACCATCAACTACAAAGCGAATATGGCCAACTTGCCATTGTTTTCTCTTTAGACCTTCCAGGCAGGTTTAAGATCCTTTCCTCGGGGAGCCTTTAATTCTAATCCCACAACCTGTTTTTCTTCTTTCTAGACCCTCCTGTTTATATACCTAGAAGGTCTCTCCTCCCGGATTGCATTGTTCCCAGCCCAAGGATGAATTAGGCTGATTTGAAATAAACTCTGTGCCCTGCAGCCCTGCCTTTTACACCTGCTACATCCAATCTGCTTATATATATATATATCCCCTCAATACCTGCTAAGAGCCGTGTTAGTATCGCATTCCACTGAGAGACGTCCCAATTCGAGGACGAGCTGTGTGATATATTAACATATTTTTGAATTCCCAACATTTTAAGAGTGAAACTCATTTAATAAACTAATATCTAGGTTACAAGGACGTCATTGTGGTGTATATGATAAAATGAACTGTGTATACTGTACAAGGTTTATAACGCTATAATGTATATACTGTACAAGGTTTATAACGATATAATGTATATACTGTATAAGGTTTATAACGATATAATGTATATACTGTATAAGGTTTATAACGGTATAATGTATATACTGTACAAGGTTTATAACGATATAATGTATATACTGTATAAGGTTTATAACGGTATAATGTATATACTGTATAAGGTTTATAACGGTATAATGTATATACTGTACAAGGTTTATATAGTGGATAATGCACCCCCAACTGTAAATTATAAGGATATTAGAAGTCACCGAGGAGTTCCGTGAACATATAAAAGTACGAGGCCGCAGGCCGAGTACCTTTTATACAGGACACGGTACTCCAAGGTGACTTCTAATATCCTTATAATTTACAGTTCGGGTGCATTATTTATTACAACCTACCCCTTTGTGTCTTCTGGTTTCCTTCTCCTCCTGGAACTGTAAGATTATAAGACTATAATCTTACAGTTCCTCCTATAGAAATCCACTACAGGGGTAGGTTATAACGGTATAATGTATATACTGTATAAGGTTTATAACGGTATAA